>CAJNIZ010045882.1:106050-138948 GCA_905231905.1 Symbiodinium pilosum
GGTTTAGGGTTTAGGTCTAGGGGTTTAGGGGTCTAGGGGTTTAAGATTAGGGTTTAAATACCATTAATATTGTAGTATTTGGCCTCTAACTAAAACCCTATTCTTTGGGTCCTTGGAATTTAGGGTTTGCTGCAGCTCGAATGTTGGCTCGGTTTGTGTCATTGTCAGAAGGCTAAACAGGTGGGTAAAGGAAGGTGGAATGTAGGAAGCAAGCCCCAATATACTGGATTATACCCTACACCCTAAATACTAGGGACCCTGTAAGCCACCTACCTTCATCCAACCTTTTGCGCCCCCTTATACTAGTACCTGCGGTCCTCATGCGTTCCCAATTATTCCCTCCCATATGCGTTCCCGTAGTTAGCCGTACTTGGCCTCAAAGAGCCCCGTACATAAAGGGGAACATCGGGTATATCGGGGGGGAACCCATGAAGTTAGAAACCCTACTGTAAGCCTTAAGTCGCATGTTGTAGGTTAGCTAACCAGCAGTGGGCCAATTTGGTCTGCCCATGGACAGAGGTTGGAGCTCGGAACTTGGTAATCCCTTCCCCCTCAATACTTCCCCCTGCCCCAAACCTGAAAGGAAATTTACATACGAAAATATGCAAGCGTACTATCTTGGAGGGGGGTTACTATTAGGGAGGTGAGGGGGCGTGGTATCAACTCAAAGGATCATTGTAGTTTCCCTTTTCCATTTTTCCATTCCGCTATATTCCTCTTGCAACCGACGGTGCTTACCTTGGGTGATAGATGAACCCCAAAATGGATTAATTACATATGCCAGACCCCTTGCTACCCAATACCTTTTTCAGCTGCATAGACCATGGCTCTTTGAGGGTGCGTTTAGTCTTCGTTGTGGGCAGATGTGCTTACAGTCTCCACTCCCTATGAGGGGGAAGTAGCATGCGGAAAGGTGCACAGACGTCCAATACCCCTTAAAAGACAGAACAGTAGGAGCCCCAATCTGCTTTAAGCCATATTCCTTAATGAACAGTTATTGGGCTGCCTGGGTAAAGTTCGAGAAGAAATGTACCTGGCACAAACCAGAGTAGGTCAAGGAGAATTTGTTTTTGCCAGTGCTATTACTTCTGTCATTGTCGAGTCTAATGCTGTTGTATTTTTGTTACTACTATTAGCACAATTGTCATTATCATTGCTGGTGTTATTCTTGTTGTTGTTATGATCACTAGAAGCATTGTTCTCATTCTGATTTTTGATTACTTCTAGTATTACTATGGTGATATTGTTGTTATGATTGCCATGACAATTATCATTGCTACCAGTACTAGTAGCGCTATTCCTATCGATGCCACTATTCTTGCTATAATTGAGCTCCAACCCGTGCGTTAAATTTCCGTAGCTCTTCCCACCATCCTGGGCGTTGAGAGAGACACGAAGGCTAGAGATCTGGGCTGTTCTCCAGAAGGGAATATGAGCTACTGTCAATATCAGCCTCACCAAGGGACCATTAAGGGTGGACATGGGGGTCTCTCTGGTAGTTTAGTCCCCAATAAAGACCTCATGTCCATTAGTTTTCTGGATAATGCTGACTGTAGCTCATATAGAAAATTGAGACCATTATGGGGCGCGCTCTAAAGATCATACAGGGCTGCCTTCAACAGCCATCCATCTTGCAAAATGCTGTAATATGCAGGCGTGTAGTAGGTGTCTACCCCATCAATGGAGGCGTAGAGACCCTACACTTGGAGCCCTGAATCCCAAACCCTGAAGCGTAAAGCCAAACCCATACATCCCGAAACCCTAAACCCATACACCCAAGGCCTATTTCTGAGCAACTCCCACATGACGCCCAGGCTGCCAAAGTGAGAGGAAGATAGCAACCTGAAGCTTTTGCTTAGGGTTTAGGATTTAGGGTTCAGGGCCTACGGAGAACCCTGAACCCTGAACTCTAATCCCTAAACTCTGGACCCTGAACCCTAAACCCTGAACCCTAAACCCCCAAAAAGGGTTTAGGGTTCGGGATCCCAAGAATGGAGAATCAAATGGAAAAAAACATGAAAAATGAGATAGAAACTTGGGTTATATTGTGGTTTAAAGAAATTACATAAGAGGAGTGCTTGATTCGGGGATGCTATGGTCTCCCCGAATGAAAGATTATATATCCAGCTTTTTGGTATGGCATGCATCCTCTGAGCCCTGAAGGTCTTATGCCTGGTACCCATGTTTGGCTATTTTGGGGAGCCCATTTTAGGGTTCAGAGTGCTCCCAGAGCGGAGGATTTTACAGAGTGCTGGTTGGGATTTCAAGCTGCAGGGTTTTGTTCGCAGGTTTCAGAAGGATTTGCGTTTAGCCTTGAACTGAGCTATAGTCTAAGCTGCTAGCAGCCCCCTTAATAGCCGTTGCGATACTCCCCCTATGTAATCCCCTATATATCCCCCTGCTCAACTAGGGTTGAAAGGTTTGGATGCCCTATCTATCTATCTATCTATCCATCTATCTATCTATCTATCTATTCACTTGTAGTCACGTGCAGTCACCTGTGAACCTCGAAGTAGGGCTCACGTCTCACCCCAGCAATCCGGTATCCAAGAAAGGCCATCTCCGCTTAGGGACACGGATTGCGGATGTTTGGGGTTGCTGGCTTAAGGTGCACTGTGGGGCTCGGGTTTGCGGTGTTGGGTTTAGGGGTGCGGTTCGTGCATCCCAGAAAGCTTTCTGCGGTAAGTAGCAAACCGTGGAATGGATCCTGTTAGCCGCCCCTATGTGATCTAGTGTACTATTATACAATTAGACGATTATAGTATTATACTATGAGAGTATAATACTATTCTAGTATTATACTATTCTAGTATTATACTATTATAGTATTATACTATTATAGTATCATACTATTGTAGTCTCTATGCCATCCCAAACCCTAAACCCCTTGCTAGGAAAGGCTTTAGGCCTGGTTTAGGGTTGTAGAGCTGTAAACCCCCCTCCTCTTTTTAAGGGCCTTATAGGGGTTATATAGGGGTTCAGGGTTTAGGTTTCAGGGTTAGTATAGGGGAATAAAGGGATTATATAAAGATAATGGAAAGAAAATGGAAACTACTGTTTAGGGTTGTTAAATGAACACCCTCCTTTTAAGGGCCTGAATATTAGGATCCCTATTATGATCCCCATTAAGGGCAAAAGGTTTATTCATCATGGGTCTACATTAGGACCCTAAACCCTAAACCCTAAACCCTTAACCTAAGGGGGCTTCCGATGCATCTTCATGGCTTACAGACTTTGTGATTCAGCATTTCACGAGGCCGTAGATGGCAAGTGCCTGATTTGAAGGGTTTGGGAATCCAAGCCTTGTTGATGTTTGAGGGTCTAGGGTTTAAGGGCTTAGGGTTTCAGGGCTTAGGGTTTAAGGGTTCGAGGGTTTAGGGGTTCGAGGGTTCAGGGGTTTGGGCTTCCAAGCTCTTATTGGTTGTTTACGTACAGTTTCTACATGTTCCAGAGCTTACAACCCAAGGCTCATGAAATTCGTTTATGTTTCGCTGTCGACGGGTTATTCTTGCATGAGTCATATGTACTGCGAGCGTTGCGGTATTGCCGGAAGAAGGACCCTACAAGAATCATGATGTAAATATAGCCAGAGGATAAGATATTAGGGGGCTGGGCGAGCCCAATCCGCTTGTTTCCTAAACCCGAACCTATATGAACATCTCTTAGCATCCGGCTTGTGTGTCATTGTCCAGTTGACCTGTCCATATGATTCTCAGTTATTGGTACATATCTACTTGTACCCCAAATAGCGACAGTTTTATGGGTTATACTTGTTAATTTTGGGGTAATTACTACTAACCCAGGCCCATGATTAATAAACCTCCTCCCCTTAAGAGGGATGATAATAGGGATCCTAATATTTAGGTCCTTAAAAGGAGGAGGTTTATTAATCATGGGTCTACATTTAGCTGTAGGTAAGTGCAGTCAAAGGTTGGCCCCGTAGTGCAAGTGAGCGCTTTTTTTGTTCTTTTGATACTCATGTTGTGAGTCCCTTTCTGTCACATGCCTTGGAATCCGAGTTGCTGCCTGCTGTTCTAAAGCCTGCTGGTTTGAGTTCAACGGGGTTTAGGGTTCAGGGTTTAGGGTTTGGGGTCTAGGATTTACTTGGATGCCCATGGAACCTGGTGACTACTTATAATTGGGCTTATGACCTTAATTATAATCCCCCTAAATGGGCTTATAGGAGTTACCCCAATTATAAGTAGGGTTATAAGCCCAATTATAAGTAGTTACTAAGTCCCATGGGCCTCCAAGTAGGGTTTAGGATATAGGGTTCAGGGTTTAGGGTTCAGCTATTAGGGTGAAAGGCTTTCTGGCTTAGGATTTAGGGTGTAGGCATGAAGGTTGAATGTTTATGGCTTATAGCCCCCTTAAGTAGATAGAAGATGGCTTTGGGAATATTATAATAAGCTCCCCATATACCCTATATTCTATCTACTTAAGAGAGACTACACGTTGTCTATACACAGTACCCTCCGCGAAACTATCCCAGAGGGTCCATGTACCCAATAATTAGGTACTTGGGATTTTTGCAATAGTAATTATAGTACAGGTTTGGGTAAGTATATGATTATCAGGCACTTGGACCCTTAGAGTATCATGCAATCCAAAAATGAGCCCTTTGTCGATTATTGTTTGGGTACTGCCCTCAACCAGTGATAGTTGGATAATGATTTTAATGTAGTAATGTAGTTGTATATCCCTGAATATTGCCCCTATTGAGCTGCTACTCAATGGGGGCAGTACCCAAACTATTGTCCTCCTACAGTGAGCTCATATGTGCTTCCATGTTTGTCTGGCGGAAGGGTGCATAGTACCGATTTTTGGCTATTTGGAGCTTTACGGTACAAAGGGCGAAAGGGCACAGACAAAGAGAAGATGCAGAAAGAGTTTTGTTTCACCATTGCTTTAAGGGTTTAATAGGGTGTATGGTAGCGGGGTTTCAGAAGTGGAAGGATTTGAGGTCGAAGGGACGTTCCAAGGGTTGTTTACAGGATACCAACTTATAGTATACCGGGGTAGACATCTACTTGGTTACTGTTATGAGGAAACCCGATTATTTACTATATACCCATATTATGGTGACTTACATTAAGTTCCTTAATAACAGCTCGGTTTATTGAGAGGTTTGAGCTTCTAAGACTACTACTACTACTACTACTACTACCACCACCATTGGAGGGTCAGGGCGTAGTAGGCAACATAGTAACTGATGGGGATAACTGGGACTAGTAGAGGACTTATCGGGTTATACGTATCCTTACTGAGTCCTCGCGATCTTCAACAATATTGAGACACATCATTACAAGACTTATCGGGTTTGCAAGTATACTTGCTAAGTCCTTGCGATCCTTCAAGTAGTACTGATCCATATACTTGATCCAATGGCGCAGCAATGGCTACAACGCCAATGCACCACCATCGACGAGTATCTAGATTCCGAGCCTTACCTGTCCAGGGCATAACCTTTCAACTTTTCAAAGTATGGTAGCTTCTCCCCAAATAGGGGGACCCCAATATAGACCTCAAAATACTATAGTCCTTATCAGTGGGACCCCAAAATGGTACCCCTAATTTTAGGAAGCCCCAAATGTGAGCCAAAGTGTAGCCCCGGAAAAGCTCTGGATGCTGGACGCTTAAGGAGCAAGAGTTCGGGAGGTGCCGGTGTTGCTGCATTTGTGCCTGGCTGTGCCTCATCATTCCCTTCCCAGGCATCTTGGTCATTGTGGAAAATGTGTTTTGCTCTTGATGCTCGTTTATAGCCCCATATGGGATTTTACAAGTTAGTGCCCCCTTTCTATACTGGGGCCCCTAAACCCTAAACCCTAAACCCTAAACCGCTCAAAACAAAACACCTTTTGGCAACTCCCATCCTTCAGTTCCAGACGAACTCCCCCTAACCCCGACACAACAGCCTGTAAGGTTCTCAATGATGCCACATTTCTACAAGGTTCCTGAAAATAGTTTGTAATTTCTGTTACCTAGACTCCTAAAATTTAGCTGAAATTATAATTTCTACTGGGGTTCCAAATCCCTTAGAGATTTATGTGGCACATATGTAAGATCATCATGGACCCTACTTTGCTTACAGGATCCACTACTAGTTAAGGGTTTAGGGTTTAGATTATCCCTTATTACAATCTCCATTACCCCGCCTCGGGAATCAAGTTTAACTCGCCTCTTGGTTCCTCTTTGTTTTGGGTCTTTTTTTCGGTAACGGGAGTACGAGGAGAGGCAATTTGTAGTACAGACCCTTAACTCTAAACCTCCATGAACATGTTGGCCAAAGGACTGTATCAGGCAGGAGAGCTCCTGCGGAAGTCGCGCCCGTGGGCCATATCACCTGCACCTGGCACGCTGTTGGAATCGGGTTGGGGCATGGGAGTAGGGTGGCTTAGGGTTCGGTTTAGGGTATGGGTTGGGGCGTGGGCGCAGGGTTTCATTAGCATTTTCTTGATCTGTTTTGATGAAGGTTTGGACACAATATCTACATGTACATCTACCTGTATATGTATATGCTTCTGGAGAGCATGCCCACATCAGCGCATCAATTCATCACAAACTACAAAAGCAGAAGACGTGTTTGTCGGCGAAATCTTGTAGATAATCCTTAAGAATGAAAAGCTATACGCAAAGCGCGCACATCAACACTACGCAATGCATGATATAATACGGCTACATCTGTTAGAAACCAACAAACTTCCAATGTGCAAAACGCAGGCCCCACAGCCACCTCTTCTGTATACATGTGTGTGTGTATATATACATATATATATATATAGACATTGGACAGTCTCGTATGTAGAGATACCATCAAGGGTGGTCTTATCCTGGGAGTTGCATTACTTTACGGCCTTGAGTAGTAAAAGTTGATCTCGATCAACATTGTTGATGGACAAAATCCATGATGCCCTCGTGAACCTAAACCCTAAATCCTGAATCCTAAGCTCTGGGAGTTTAGGCGTTGTCATAGTATGACGCAGTATGACATATCAAAGGCCATGGTCAACCCAATCAACGTAAACGCCCAAGTACTCAATTAATTGGCGACTTGGGGCTTTGGAAGTATTACTTGCTTTTATGGGTTCGGGTGGAGTACATGATTATTACGCAGGACCCCGAACCCTACCCTTAACCTTCAAAAGGTCATCCTAGCTGTTCCAGAAGCTAAGGAATCATTGATAGACCCTAAACCCTAAACCGCATGGCTTGATCCTGCCTAAACCATATAAACCTTAAACCGGGTGTAGGGCATAGGGTTGCCCCACAATTGAGAGCTTGAGACCTTGTGACCTCCCTCAAGTGGCATGCGGTCTCCTAATATGGGATTCTTGATGAGTGGCTTTGAAGGGGAGTACTATAGTGTGCAGTCGAGAGTGAGATTATCCCTCCTTGTGGGTATGATATGTTACAAGAAGAGTATCATCTTTTCTGGTCAGACACCCAACATGCAGACTACTCACATGGAAGGCTATCAGAATATGGTCATTGTGTGTCGTTTGTGAGTACCTCTTGCTGTACGGCAGTTCATTTTGTTCGGGTATCCCGACAAGGACCGCCGTGACTTTGACAGCCCCCCTTTCACTTTGAACCCTCAACCTTCAAGCTCCTCATCCACAGCAACTCTCTCGTGCTCCTAAAGCCGTCCAGAATTATCCAATGTAACCCAAATATAACCCTATTAATTATAATAGCATAACCTTAATATAACCTTGATATAACCCGAATGTTCCCTACTGAGAACCAGTAAGTAGTAATGCTCTGAGTAAGTGGCGAGCCAGCTCCGACGTTTTGGACCCAATGTGGGCCTCTTGAGGCGTTTAGGGTTTAGAGTTTAGGGTTTAGGGTCCATGCACCTAATAATTGGGTACTTGGGTTGTGGGTAATAGTAGTTACAGTACAGGTTTTGGGTAAGTATATGATTATTAGGTACTTGGACCCTTAGGGAGTGCAGTCAAATGAGCCTTTTGGCACCCATTCTGCAATTTGGGGTAGAATGGGCTACAATTTCTTGGGGAGAGAATAAGCCTCCCCAATGCCGCGCACGGAAACAACGTTCTGAGGCAGGGGCAGAAAAGGCTGCATACAGCTCCCACTGTGAGGGAAATCATCTGGGCAGGTAAAGACAAAACGGTTCAAAATCTGCTCAAACCCTAGACCCCAGAGCCTAAGTAGGACAAGACGAGTCTAGAGCGTCCATAAGCCCTAAACCGCAGGAAGTCCTTTAGAAAGCACATTGTAGGCATGGCGCGAGGCACACTGCGAAGTTCTTGCTGCAGGAGTCAGGGCGCTAAATCATGATAGGGCAGGGTCTAGCCGGTCTAGGATGTAGGGCTTAGGGTTAAGGGATTGGGGTCTAGGGTGAAAGGGATTGTGCCCGCACCTACCTTCGTCTTAAGTATTGCCCCCCACCGAAGAACAGTTCGGCAGTTTGGTAATAAGTATGATAACGCCCAATTAAAGAATGTCTAGGTGGCAATTTGGGATGGTGATCCATCTCGCTTACCCGTGAGCGGAGCACTGAACTTTATCCCTGTAGTGAGCATACTACCTTCATACAATGCCCCCTCAAAAAAACTATTGCCTAATCTAAACCCTATTCTATTGAAGCCCATTGAAGACTGTTTGTGGAGCGTGGTCTGGTCATGTACAGCCCCCAGGCCGCATCAGAGTCTAGTCTCAACCATACTAGCGCTTCATATACACGCTCTATTCAGGATTGTTTGTGGGTGGAGCATCCAGGGTCATCCCACCTCTTTGCCCCACTGAAGGAGTCAGCTGCATGGATGATGATGTGAAGCTTAGCTTTGTGGGTTGGTAATTTCTGGCAGTGATAGGTCACAGCTTAGGGTTTTTTACCTTAGGGTTTAGGGAGTGTGGAGTTTAGGGGATCTAGGGGTTTGTGTTTTTTGGTTCAGCGTTTGACCCTTTCTGCCCGGAGGTTCATTGGTAACTACATCCCGGTTACAACCACAACCATATTGAGAGATGGAAGTACAAGTACACGTAGGCTAGAAGCCCACAATCCTGCAGCCCCACCAACGACAAATATCATTTCCTGGTAGTACTTATCTAACTGGGCAGTCAGTAGGAAAAAAGGGAATATGTTCTATAGGGATCATATAGGATTATATTCCCTTATCTCCCACAAAGGACCAGTAAGCTGTAGAAGTATATAGTACGGTCTAACCACAAATCTCTGTTCATTAGACAGGCCCACGGTTAGCCGGCTAATCCCTAAACAGCCTGGGCCCAAAACCCTGCATCCCTAATCCCATGTTATCCCGCAATCCCGACCTCCCTAAACCTCTGCGAAATGTTGCATTTAGGATTAGTGGGTGCTAGGGTTCAGGGTTGAGGGTGTTTGATTTAGGGTTTCGGTTTGGGGGCTCAGGGTTTAGAGATCCTTTAACTGCATGTTCCAGGAGAAAACGAAAATAAGCTATTGTCAATACTAGGCTTCAATATAAGTTATGGGGTGTCGGCTGGCTGGTCGCCAATTCCCAGCATAAACATGTTTTTCCAGGGCTGAACAGGCATGCACACAGCGGAGTTGTTGCGGAAATCACGGGGACACACATCTATTTGGCACGGGCAAGGACAAAGTAGTACAAGGCACGGTTTTCAAAAGGGCCTTCTCATGGTTATGAGGACATTCACACAGGTAGCTTCTGCAGCAGGGTTCCAACAAATTGCCAAATGTTTCAAGTCAAGGAGTGCTTGATCCACAAATTGGCAAAAACGATTCAGGAAGTCGCTGCAGAAATTCAGTGTGTCCACCCCAATTCCAATGTGAGTGGGTGCCGATTCACTGGGAGTGGTGTGCAAAGTAAGTCGTGTCCGGGCTGGCGAAGCAAGTTTTTTTTGCAGTTTTGCACTCAAGGCCTTGTTGTTGTGGTTGGTTGTCGCAACATTGATGATCCAACAAGGCAGGGCGTCGGCGCATAGTCTAAGGAAGGCGTAGGAAGGGAATAGCAAGACACCGCTGGACGTAGAATGTGTTTGAAATTGCATTGAGCAGTTGCCATGGAAGTGTTCGAGGGTGATGGAGATGATTTGCTTGCTGCTTTCTTCCCAGAGCAGCAAGAGCTGAGTGACGAGGGAGAGCCTCTCTTGGCAGCTCTACATCCAGCAGAAGCTCCTGAGTCTGACGCGGAAGCTGATGTTGCGCTCGCTATTCAGCGGGCAGTGCAGCAAGTGCCTGCGCCTGGGGAAGACAGGCTGAACGATGGGTCGGATGGGTGCGGCTGTCTGGAAAAAATAAGGGCTTGAAAGGAACAGGGCGGGACGATCGACATAGGATTGCTGCGCTTGCTGAAGAAGATGTATTTTTTGTAGCAGTTCGCCCCGCGCAGTTTGTCAATGAGAATATCGTTCTTCGGGCACAAGCTTAAGTTCTTGAACCAGGCCGATCTATGATTTTTGCGACGGACTTGTCAACTACACGTAAAGCAAAGTGCTGTACATTCAGTTTTTCGGTAGTGCCTGTAGGCCGAGTGGCCTTGCAGTCGTGTGCTAGAACACCGAGCGCACTGGAGTATCTGTTACGAAGTTGCCGTATTAGCACACTCAGGGCATAACCCCTTTGTACTGCAGGGTGTCATTCGTAGCCAGGTTACCTGACTTGGGTTCTGCGCACAGCAGAAGGGCACGCATGCACATACTAATTTTTCCAGAACTCGCAAGAGAAATTCCGCGGCCGTGATGCCCACAGACGCGCACACAAGCTTTTCATTCTTTGAGTCCCGCTGGTAGGAGGCATGGGGGTTTACTGGTCGGGGAATATGGTTGTGGGAGCAGCGCTTTACGGGGACTCCCCGAATTCCAACTGCTGCGGTTCATGACTCCTGCGGTTGTAGCGACCATGCCCGCGCGCCCGAGTAGTTTCCAGTGTGTCCTGCGCTGCTTGTGCCGCTGCCAGCGTTGAAACACATGACGTTATGCGCTTTGTTCTGCTGCTGCCGCAACATGACGGGTTTTAAATCTTGTGACTCCTGTAGGCAGCCGTGTATATAGGCCAACGCATTTTCTTCCGAATGTTGAATTTCGTGGCGCGTGTTCGACGCAGAGCCACAGAGTGGTAGCAAGAGAATGAAAGCATTCCGGGGGTAAAGGTTTTTTTCGTATGCCACGAAACTTCATGCTTTTCGGATAAGAGTCTCTGTCTTGGCAGGGGCGACAGCGCAAGAAGCACGCGCGGTGAAGAATGGGCTTAGTGCTCACGGCTGCCGTCGTCTCGCTTTTCAGCCATACGCCCGTCACAGCAAGGGCAGCGTGACAAGCGCATCAGCAGGAGTGCATTTGAATTGCAAAGCTCTAGTTTCGACTGCTTTGACGAGAAGCCTGGAGGACCTGTTGCGGCAGGAGCTGCACAAGCCTGCAGATGACACGTCGCTTGGCGTCGTGTTGGCCGGGACTGGGACGAGACTCAGATGTATATGCGATTTACAGGGCTTCCATCCAAGCAGCTGTTGGATTGGTCTCTTAAAAAGTTGAAGCAGGAGATGGCGCTTACAGAGACAGACAAGGAAACCATTGCGGCTAATATTGGCAAGCGATGCAGAGGTTCCGTCAGCGTCATGACCAGCAATGCAAGAGTTGTCGTTTCCGAAATCGCTCCGCTGCGCTGCGTCAACGTGCTGTATTTCTTGGAGCGTAATAAGGGAGAACGCATAGCAGCCGCTCTAGAGCACGCCTACACCGATTTGAGTGTGGAGGGCCTCCTCGCGTTGGCGCAAAACGCCCTGTGGTTATGCTTTCTTTGACGTCGGACGGCCACTCAGCCAATGTTCGTTACGCCGCCCACCTTGAGGCGGCGCTGCGTGCGGAAAGCAAACTGGGCGTGCTACATCATATTTGTGACTGCCACACGCTTACCTGGGCTTTGGCGCCAGCCTTGAAGATGCATTCTGCACTCGGAGCTCTTCACTGTCTTGCAAAGCTTTTGCAGCTGGTTGAGGACAGTTTGGAGATCATCCCCTGCAATGACGTGCCGGAAGATGCGCACCAGTGGAGGCAGTTTGCAGAGAGGGCTTTGGCAGGCACGCTGTTGAGAGAGTACAAGACCGATATCAGAGCCGAGGGCATGCAGGCGAGCAAGGAACGAGGCCGTGCGCAGGCGCGGGCTGAAGCTCTGGCGCAGACGTTGCTTGCGCTTGACAACAGCGACTGGCAGCGCGAGAAGATTCAAGTGTATGTCAAGGCGGCGGAGATGACAGAGCCCTTGGCAGAAGCGCGGCGTCAACATGTCAACAAGCTCCTGGGCACCATCTCCGAAGTCTTTGAGCTGTGCCTCCCGTGTGTCCCGTGTCTGACACTACGGATACCAAGACGCCTTGGAGGATCTAAAAATAGAAGCCCTAATACGGTACCCTATACTAGTAATGTGTATCCCCTAAGAAACCCTTGAGGGCAGTTTCTAGATCCTCTCAGGGGTGTGGGTAGTGCACCATGTCATCATTTTCCCGCGGGGTGACGTTGCTGTTTGGCAGGTGCCGTCCTTGAACAGGTGGCTAACTGTGCAGCGCTCCTTGAGCTTCTTACGTTTCATGGTCTCCTGGCACTGGATGGGGATCAGGCCACAGGTTGAGAGTATCATGCACGTGTAGCCCTTGTAGTTTCCGGGATTCGAGTTTAGGCAACTGCCCCCAACGGGTACTGACATTGGCAGGGCTTGGGTGTCTGCCTTTGGGAGAGACGAGCTGGACAGACTTCTTTCTGAACGACCGACAGACTTGCCTGATGCTGGGCACACATTAGTTTTTCCCCTGCGATCTCTTCACACAAATAATGTCACGTGACATTGCCTCGGCAGAGCGCGGAGACGCGGCAGCGGAGAAGGCCAAGAATTCCAAGCGTCTTAACAAGGCCCGGCGCGCGCAGTTTCAGCCTGGAACTTCTTGCGGAGTCTCTTTGTTAGCTTTCCATGCGGGCGTTACAGGTCACCACGCTCTTCATGTGAAGGAAACGCATTTGGCTTTTCTGGCAATGTGGCGTATCTTTCTGGAGCCCGTGGATGCGTTGGTGAGGTTTATAAGCCACGACGACAAGCAGGGTGGTCGCCCGCTTCTTTTGCAAATGGTGTCCGCCTCGTCTCCATGGACAGACGCTTCAGAGAGAATGTGCCGTATGTTGTGCTCTGCTACCTCACCGCTTCTGAGTGCGCTGCGGGCATGGGGGCAGAAGTTTGGTGATTGCGCGCAATGGTTTGTGCTTTGTTTAAAAAGTATTTCATTCCACAAGCAGTGCGGGGTAAGGGGCAAAACCCTGCAGGCAGAAGAAGCAGCAGGCCTGGACACAGCTACGTATTGGCACGATCGTCATTCCCCTTGGCCCTTGGCAGGAGGAGGGACAGCCGCACATAGGGGTGGCCCTGCGGCCAGCAGGAGATGGGTCCACGTCTCGGCTTGCGCCGTCTGGGCGTGGAACCTACGCAGGGGCATCTCGGAACCAGCAAACGGTCGATCCATGCCAACGAAGCCTACATAGCATTGTGGCGTTATTGCGATCCATTGAGTCCTGCCGAACGGTCCTGGTTGCAAAAGCACACGGAAATGATCCGGGCAGGGCGCTTGTTGGTGCAGATGACAGACGGAAATCAATGTTTGCGGTCCACTTTCGGAAAGGGCAAACTTCCCAAAGGGAGCCGGGTTCTGTACAAAGTGTCTTCCTTGGACGGCTTATGCAATGCTTGCCCGCAGATGTAGGCAGGCAGGAGGCGTGACAATGGGACTGTGTTTTGGGGGCAGGGCGTACAGAAAATGATTATTTTTTAGCTTGTGGTGAGCGCATGAGCAAATCATTGACTGCGAAATACATTGCGAACACATTTCGTCAGAGGCAGACGAGATGCATAAAGGCCCATGGGACATGTGCTTCGTGTTGAAAGATCCAATGAGCATGTAAAACGCCTTTGTTTCTTTGATGTAGGCCTGACGGCGCAGCCATGCCGGGGTGAGCGGAGAAACTTAACACGCGACATGCTACTGCAACGGCATGGCCGTTTGAAGAGAGGACAACAGCAGATGGATAAGCAGGCACACCAGTGCAAAAACCTCCCCCCATGGACACATCCCAAAAATGGCGGCTGCTTGTAAGCAAGCCGAGGTACGAGAAAACGAGGGCTGACCGGCTTCCAAAGCGTGCGGATGACAAGCAGCGGAAGATCATCTTCCATAAGAATCAGGCTGAGAGGTATCAGGTTTTCTTGGCGCGTAAGTGAATATTTCGTTGCCGCAGTTTTGGCGGTCTGCAAACAAAGGCAGCAGCATTGCCGCCCTCCAGAGCTTTAGGGATTAGGGATGCGCAGGCTTTAGGGTTCAAGCATGGCAAGCGTAGGGTTTCGGGTTTAGGGCCTGGGGTTTAAGGTTTAACCAGGGCTTGGGGTGTAGGGCTCCGGGTTAAGGGCGTAGGGCTAGAGTTCCCAAAGCTGATTGGGGTGTTGGCAAGGATAGACAACCGAACTTGTCACGATCTTTCCGTGTGCTGGATCTCCAGATTGTCGGGATTTTTTCTGAGATCGCTCAATCCATTGAGGCCCAAGCAGAGATTGAAACAGCCCATGGCAACTGCAGAGACCCACTAGGTTATTGCTAGTTCGGTGGGCCATTTCGTCGGTCAATCAGTTGCAGGAACTCCCCACTCCGCGCCGACCAGCAACAGCAGCAGCGCCAGACAGCCCCAGCACCAGCACCACAACCGCCGTCGCCGTCACCAGCGCAAGAAAACAAGAAATCTGAATGAATGTCGCCGTAATGCGTCAGAGGAAGGTGTGGCGGCGAACCTTAAGCAAGGCGGAGGTGGAATGGCAGTTTTCATTCTGCTACTGTTGACAGTTGTGGTGTTTGCTTGGTGGCCCCGGAAGGCTTACTTTTGCTGTAAATTTCCTGCGTGTCGGGTTCAGACGGCGTTTCCGGGGGGCGGAAAACGTGCGTGAAACAGCACAAGCGCCCACGCGGGCTATTTATGTACTTACTTCTAGGGCCCAGTGGTCCCAGTGGGCGCTGGGAAACTTGAGCACAAGCAAAACACAACGGCCCCCTGGCCTCACCCCGTTAAGGCCCAAACCATCTGGTTCAGACACATGTATTTTTGTGGCACAAAGCTGCGCAATTCACTGAACAAAATTGATTTCAGGTCAGCATCAGCAAAAATTGCCAAAAACAACTGAGAGTGCAGGGGGGGGGAGCGGGGCGGCCCCAAAAAATGGTACGCATTTTTGTGCGCCCCTAAACCCTAAACACTGTAGAGACACAGAAGAGAAGCAACTGAAGAACTGATGATACTAATGATGGTAGCAACATCCTACAAAAAGGAAAGCAAATTCTCAGGTCCCCAGCACCTGGAAATTAGAAAGTCCAAAAGACAGTTCACAAGTGATCGCCATGAAGGTAGCTAGTCATGCTTGGAACGGGCCTCAAATGGCGCGCCACAATAGCATGAGGCGGACGGCGCCCTTTTCAATTCTCTTCGCGAGTTTGCCACAATTAGACAGTCAGGCACCCAACCGCCAATGAGGGCGACTAAACCCTAAACCCTAAACTGTTGTTTGTTGTGGATGGAGGACGTGGTCACTGGCGGTGCAATCTGAGGAGGTCTTGGGTCTTGTCCGTGCCATGTTGTTGAGCAGCAGGTGGAGGTTGAAGGTTTGGTTGGAGTCGGGCATGGTCACTGGAGGCGTGCAACAACAACAGACTGCCGCCGCCCCCAGGGGCGGAGCAGAGGGCGTCACCGCTCGTTCGCTCCTGAAAACATGAGCCCTCGCCGGATCGCTCCCTGGGCGGCCGCCTGATTCAGTTTTCAACCTCTTCGTTGCTTTCCAGATGCGTTCCAGTTCCCAATGGCCAAAAGCGGATTTGCTACTTCGTGTTACTCTAAACCTTCTCAACCGAAGTGGCCTAGAAGCCCCCCTGCCTCAAGAGGATCTTGAAGCTGCAGCCTTGCCATGAGCATGTTCTGGGCGAAGATTATTCGGAATAAAGGGCTTTAGGGTGCATCATACCAAAACTGTATAAGATGAGCAGGGGGAGGAACATTCATGGTTTTGAAGCGTCATTATCATAGACAACATGACAGAGGCCACGGGGCCATCAGCAAAACCTAGCCCCTCAATCAAGACGTACTTTCCATGAACCCTTACCCGTACACCCTAAACCCAAATACTTGGAATGTTTCAAGGTTTGGGGTCGTGTGCTGAGGAAAGCTTGCTGGATCAGTGGCGGGCACTTGGCCATATTCTTTCCTGGAATTGGGCAGTCTTTGGCATCCGCGTCCAGCACATTTGCGGCAGGAATCAGAAAACATGACAAGAGGTGTGAAATTCAGGTAGCCAATTGTATTTTACAATTTTTCGTATGATAAATGGCTGGACAAGCACCCGCGGATGCAAATTGCTGTGGCTGCGGTTTCATGTGTCACCCGAAAGAACCGCGCAATTGTGAAATGAAAGAAGGTATGCGGTGGGCTTGCTGCGTTTGTTGGTGTATGGTCCATTGTGCTACTTCGAATTGCAAACTTGACTTCACTTCCTGATATGTAGATCTGGTCCTCTACCCCTGGAATCCAAGTTTTCCAGTCAAATCCGAATTAACGTCACACTAAACTTGCCATGCGCCTCTGCCTAGTTTGCTTGCCGGTAGCACAGGAATGGCCAATCCATGGAGTGAAGACTCCGCCTGCGCTTGTAACCCACTTTTCAAACAGCAACCGTAGCAACTTCCAGTTGTTGCCGACATACAGGTAGTTGCTTCTTTTCGGTGCCCATGACCCGCTTTTCTTATGGGATATCCCACCAGCCCCCACGGCATCAAACAAAATATAAGGTTTACCAAGGGAACCTATAGGGTGGACATAGGGGCCCTAAACCCTAAACCCTATGGTCCTGGCGGCGCACCATTCAGGGAGGATACGTTGCAGCGGTCAGTAGGGTTTTGGGTTTAGTGTTTTCAAGCCATTTGCAATAGTTGGGCTACTTATTGTGTATCCCTACTAGGGATTCTGGACAAGGGTAGTTAGCTAGAGGCAGGAGGCTATATAGTGGATATATAGGGGATATAGTAGGATATTGGAAAAGAAAATGGAAACCATTCTTTCCACTGTTTAGGGATTAGGGTTTAGCGATTAGGGCTTAGGGCGTAGGGATTTCGGTATAGGGATGAGGGTCTAGGGTTTGGGGATTAGGGTTTAGGGATTACCCCCGCTACGCTCTCTGCCCAAGGTTCACCCTGAAGTAAGGTTATTTGAAGATGACTAGGGCCAATTGAGATTCATGAAGGTGGAACCTTAGGCGGGACCGTAGTTAAGGTTGGTTAGGAGAGGCCATACACTGGGGGGTGTTTCAGATTTTTGCAACCCCCAGATCCCCTTCCAGTAACCACCATATACAGCCCATCCTTAGCTTTCAACCTTTGTAGGGGAGGCCCATGGTCGCTTAAAAGCTTTGAGGGGTCCACGAGGGCCCCTGCCCATGTTGAGAAACACCCATAGTCGAAACTAATCAAACCCTACACATTATATAGCCCCCTTTCGAAAGTATGTCGGGCCCTAAACCTTAAACCCAGAACCCTAAACCCTTTAGTGTTTAAGATTTAGGGCCCTAAACCCTAAACCCCCTATTCCTTTAGAGGGTTGGATGCCGGACATCTCAAGGAAGAGCACCTGCAGCGGCTACAAGGCCAGCACAAGTGAGCTCCTAGGGTTTAGAGTTCTGGGTTTCGGGTTATGGGTTTAGGGTTATGGGTTTAGGGTTATGGGTTTAGGGTTATGGGTTTAAGGGGTAGGGTTGTGGGTTTAGGGTTATGGGTTTAGGATTTGGGGTTCTGGGCTTAGGGTTTGGGGTGCAATGTTTCTAGGGCCCACAACCTAATCTGGAATCCCACAAACGACTTTCTTGGGATTATGCAGAAGGTACAGAGGCATCTATTGGGGTGTATCTTGGTTGAGTTTAGGGCACATATTCGCCCAGACAAACATAAAACCCAAACAGCGGCTTTAGAAGCACTACTGTCTTCTTAAAACTGGGTTGCATGAGAAACCTAAAGCCTGAACCGCTTGCTTTGAATGGGGGGGTGCAGTGCTTCAGGTTGGAGAGGTTTAAAGTCTTGGGTTACCCTAAACGTTAGACCCTAGACCCTAAAGTTTTCAGGGCTTTGGGTTTTGTTGCTTTGCCTCGGGTTTGAGGATTTCAGCATTTGGGCTCAAGGTTCAGAGGCTTCGGGTTGCCGGTTTGAAGTGTTGGGCTTGGGGTTTGGGGTTATAGTCCCCCTTAAGTAGATAGAATATGGCTTTGGGTAATTTATAATAAGATCCCCATATACCCCATATTCTATCTACTTAAGGGGCACCATACGCTTCTGGGCTTAGGGAGTTTCCTTAGTTTTTTGGGGTTTGCTATGCTTTCAGTCCCGAGATAATCAGAGGGCTCAAAAGATGGAGTAAAGGAAGGTGGGGTATAGGAGATAAGCCCCAATACTGTAGAGTATATACTAGGGATCCCTTAACTCACCTACCTTCATCCCACCTTGTGAGTCGCCTCAGATAAAAGGTGACGACTGGCAGGTCTTCGAGAAAGGTCTCCTCCTAATGAAGGAGTTGGAACAGGACTGCGAAACGTTGGGACCCTAAACCCTATATTCTAAACCCCAAACCCTCGACCCAAAATGTTCGGAGCAAAGAGCGGAATTTTTGGGGGCTATTATTGGGATTATAAAGGGGGGTACTAGGAAATCAGGATATAGCTCACATGGAAGCATGGAATCCCATATAATACGCCCCTGGAAAGAGGACAGAAGTCTTTTGTGTGGTCACTGTTGGGCCAGTTCGGGGGAATCTAGATACAACTGTGGGGTCATGTAGAACACTGAAGGATAGATTTACTTATTACTACCAGGACATGGGCGTCCAGGTGTTTCTACCCTTCTTGGGGCTACTTTGAGCAGCCGTACTTACAACCATCCTAAATTCTCAGGCCTGAGCCTTAAACCCGAAGCCCTCGAATTGAAGTCGCAGAAATCGGCTCTGGAGCTGCCCCCGTGTGGTGGACAGATGTGCTTGTTGTCATTGTTGCCCCCCAATCCTAACATCTTGCACCTTAAACCCCAAATCCCAAATCCTAACCCCTTATGCCCGAAACCCTAAATCCTAAACCCTGCACCCTAAACCCCAAACCCTAAATCCTAATACCCTATGCTCCTGCCTGTGGCCTACTATCGTTATTACTACTATTAGTACTATGATACATATTACCACTCCAAGTGAGGCAGGGCACATGCCTTCGAGTTCACCGCCCGTCTTCTTGACTGAGGTGATGGTCTTTCAAACAAATTGGGTTATGTAGCGGGTTATATATAACTATATCTATATCTATCTCTATATATATATATGTACATGGGTATAATGGAAAACAAAGTGGAAATTAATAGTTTAGGGCTTAGGGTTTAGTGCCAGGTTTTAAAGTTTTAAGGTTTAGGGGTTTGGGGTTTGGGGTTTAGAGTGAAGAGTTTAGGCTTATAGGCAGGGGTCTGGGCTGATTTTATTGATGCAAAACGACTCTCTGTCGCAGATGGGGGCCATAGTGATTTTTACAAAGGGAATATTTTGACAGATTCCCGCCGTAGGTGATGGCAGTCTGCCCCGGCACTTACTGGTGCGCAAAACAGCCGCTAAGCTCTGCACTGGGTAATCTTGAACAGTTCCTGGGTCTTCGGGTTATGACATCATATGAGCCATAGTCTAAACTCCTTAAAAGGGGATTGGGGATTATGTAGGGGACTACTGTAGGGGCTATTAAGGGGGATACTAGGAGCTTAGACTATAGCTCATATTACTACATAAATCATCCTGGATTCCTCCGAGAGGAACGGCGATTCAGTTTCTAAGAAGCGTAAACCCATGTAAGTCCCAAAGCCTAACCTTGCAAAAGTTCAAGTTCAGGATTTAGGGTTTAGGGTTTAGGGTTTAGGGTCTAGGGTTTAGGGTGTCAGGTTTTTAACGCCTATTACATAAACAGCGCTTCAGATGTTCGCATTTGTTAACTTACTTTCGAAGTTGCCATCCGGACCCTCCAAGTACCGGACACCTAACCCCAACCCCCAAACTCTAAGCCCAAAACTAAGGCAGGAAACCTGCAATTGCAAAGGGGAGATCACCTACGCCACGGAGCTCTACAATGGTGAAACCTACACTGTTCCAGAGGCAGAGAAGATGCTGGACTGGCGTGAGCTTTACATAGGCTTCATAAGGATGATATAGGGGTATATAAAAGTTATTAGGGCTTTATAGGGATACTATAGGGCTGTATAAATCAAGGCTCTATAGGTATTGTTTACGGGTTATGAAGGGATTATGTAGGGATTCTATAGTATTATGTAGGGGTTACATATGGATTATAGAGAGGGAATGGAAAAGAGAATTGGACAAGAGAATGGAAGTTACTTTTCAGTGTTTACGTTTCGGGGCTCAAGGTTTCAGTTTCAGAGTTCAATGTTTAAAGCTTTGGGTTTAGGCTTTTGGGTGCTAGGTGTCAGGATTTAGGGCTGAGGGCATAGGGTTCAGGTTCTAGGGCTTTGGGTTTAGGGTTGAGGGCTTATGGTTTAGGGTATGGATTTGGGTCTAGGGTGTTCTGCAGACGTTATATAGGATTCCATCCCAAAACCGTAAACACTAACTTGTTCTTGTTTCCGACCATCTACCCTAAACCCTAAACCCTAAACCCTAAACCCTAAAGGGATGGAGAAGCCTGAAGGGTTACTTTGTCTAGGAGGACTAATACAGCAACTCGGAGGTCGATTTCAAATGAAACCCAAAATGTATGAGCTACAGTGTAAACTGCTTAAGGGGGCTTATATAGGGGATTGTATAGGGGACTCCTATGAGGGGGTAAGTACGAAGGGGAATGCCACGAGTTTAGACTTTAGCTAAGTTAAGAACCCAACTGTAACCCTATTTTCGAGAGCTAGGGGCGCCTTTTATCAAGGTACCCTAAACCCTAAACCCTAAACCCTAAGCCCATTGCTTTGGGCTAGCCTGCAGGTGCAGGGCGTTTGCAGGCAATGGAGAAAAACGATCTTCATGGTAGCCCCTGCCCAGACCCCTGGGAGGATCTGAAAATTAGATCCCCTATATAGACCCATTATAACCCCTATATAATCCTTATATAATTCCCCGCAAAATTCTTGGGGATCTAATTTTTACATCCTTTTGGGGGTCTGGGTGGGTGATCTCTACTACTGTGGTACTTTCCATTCTCATTTCCATGCCTTCAACTCCTAAAACCCCAAACCCTAAACATCACCCCCTAAAACCTTAAGCCCTGAAACGCTAGACCCTAAACATCAACCCCCTAAAGCCTTAAGACCCTAAAGCACTAAACCCTAAACCTCAGCCCGCCGAAACCTTAAAACCCTAAACCCTAGACCTTAACCCCTAAAAGCCTGAACCTGAACCACAAACCCCCAAACCTCAATCCCCTCAACCATCAAACCCTGACCCCTAAATCCCTAAACCCCTCAACCTCAACTGGCCAGAGTAAGGAAGTACAAGGTTGCCTCGAATGGCATCTGGCTCTGCGGCACGGATCAGTCGGGACAGCCCTTTCCAGAGGAGCTGAAGGTTTTGCTTAGGGTTTACGGTTTGGGGTTTAGGCTTGAGGGTTTGGTTTTTAGGATTTAAGCGTCAGGTTTTCGAGATTTAGGGCTTTACTCCCTACATGTGACCCCCTTATTATGTTGTTGATAACAGAAGGCATGACCCTGAACCAGTGGAATGGTGGAAGTATGCAGGAGTAGCATCAACAGTGGAACCCTCTCATTGTGCTTCCCGATTCCAAAGGGTCCCTAACAGGACCCTCTCGGAGAAAAATGAGACTCCACACACTACAACCCCTAAGCCCTAAACCACAAGCCCTAAACCCTAAACCCCTTAGCCCAAATCGTGTGTAGGATCCTTCTCCCTGGCGCACCAAGCACTGTTGGTGCACGCCCCAAGGCATTCTGGACATCGCAGCTGGATCCTTGCAGCATCTGTTTTCCATCCTAGCTATAGTCTAAACTCCTTAAAAGGTGTTATATGTGTTATATGGGGGATTATATAAAGGAGTAATATAGGGGTCATTGAGGGGAGATACTACGAGTTTAGACTTTAGCTCATATGGGGTTTGTACAATGGCGGTGGCCTACAAGGACCCCAGATACACTCATATGTACATGCATCTGCATGTGTGTGTATTTGTTTATCTACACATCATATTCCCCTGGACCCTATCGCACCCTAAACACGTAAATTTGTTATCACGTGGTTTTGCGATATCGGATGCTGAAGCATTTCTACGCTGTCGACTTTCAAAATACGTCTTAGCGGATGGCTTCGATGCTGAAAGCATCGAAATCTGAGATACTATGCGACTGGTAACTGGGAGCCCCAGGGATTAGCAACCACCTGTCTCCTCACCTCATTTGCTACTTGTAATTGTGTTTTTCTCATGAGACGGTGCCATTCTGAACCAGGGTTGTGGGTGGGGGGAGCCTGCCTATTATGTAGATGTATATATGTATGAATATATATATATATGTCTGTTATATGTGCTGTACATATACATATACACACACGTTGACAGAAGAATCCTCATGCAAAGCGTGTGTGAATTTAACGGCGCGATGTATGCGAGAAGTATAGGAAGCTTATGAGTATACGGGTCTTTCTCAAAGCTTCTTGAGTTTCCATAGTTCCATGACGGGCTCTAAAGGTTCATATGTATGCTCGCATGATTAGCTCCAAGCCTCCCACCCGAAACCCGAAGCCCTGAAGCCTGCCAGCCTCCTTTAATGCTGTACGAACACGCGGAATTCTCAACCTAGACCCTCCTCCTACCCTCTATTAGGGCTTAAGTACCCACTATTAGGGACCATATATCCCCAATTATGGGTACAAGGAGGGTCCTGGAAGGTACAGCATCATGGAGAAGCGTTCGAAATACACAAGAAGCAATGCTCGGACATGGTAAATGAAGACTTCAACCGCGCGAGCCCTCGACGCCTCCAAAGTTGGGGAACCGAGCTCGCTGATGCTGGATAAGGATTTAGGGGTCCGGGGTTAGGGTTTATAGGGTATATAGGGTTTATAGGGTTTAAAGCTTTATAGGGTTTATAGGGTGTAGGGATACTGCAAGTAAAAATCTGAGTTCCTACTGGTTTTAGAGTCCCCCTTCAGTAGATAGAATGTGGGGTATAAATGGAGATCTTATTATCATATACCCAAAGCCATATTCTATCTACTTAAGTAGTAATCTGAGTTCCTACTGGGTTTTGGGGCTTGAGGTTTTAGGGCTCACTGGTTGGCCATTAAAGAATTTAAATTAAGTTACCAGAATATGGCTGTATAAGTAAATACCCGGACCCCCAAAGTAGGTAGAATGATAGCCCAAAACCCCCTTAAATAGGCCAAAAGGCCATTGTTCTCCATACTTTCGGGGTTCAGGTAATAGGTCTTCAAAGTAATGTTGGAAGCTGCGATACTGTTTCGTGTTTAGCGTCCGGGGTTAGGATTTAGGTTTTTTCAGTTAGTGTTTAGGGTTTGGGGTCTGGGGTTTAGGGTTGGTAGGTTTTACCTAAGTAGCTAAATCACCAGAACTACACATGTTCTACGGTTGATAACACTCAAACACCACAATTCCCAAGGTCTAGGATGCTCCGGGCCATGCAGGGTTTTAAGTAGGTAAAGGTCCTTACTCTATGTACAAGAAGATGCTCGGGACCACTGAGTGATACATATATATATATACACACACACATGTTTCTGTGTATATATATATATATTTCTGTATATATATATATAAATTGGGTGTGCTATAGCATCCAACTGAAGCTCATCTAGAGTAAGCAGCTGCCTTTTTGGTTTAGCATATCATAAGACTAATGTACCCTTTCTTGGCTCAAGCACCAAGGAATACACTAGAGAACCTCTGCTATGTAGATAGTTGCTACCAAGACATCTCGGGCATGGGGTTCCGCTTTCACCAACCACCACGACAAAGACAGCTCATGTCTTGGAGGGGTTGGTCTTACAGCTGACAAGCAACCCTAAACCCTAAACCCTAAACCATGCATTTCAACCCTCAACCTTACCTTTGGTTAGCTGGGAATGAAGGAATGGAAAAGAAAATGGAAACTGCTATAATGGGTTGGGGTTTAGGGTTTAGGGTTTAGGGGGTTCTATAGAGACTACTATGAGGATTCATTGCTCCATTCCTAGCTGACCCAAAGTAAGAAACTCAAAGCCCAAATTCCCAAACCCTGGATCCTAAGCAGCATCGTACCTCCATAATTCTTTTCCATTCCTCTTTATATCCCTATATACCCCGCCAAACCCTGAACCCTGAATCCTAATCCCTTAACACCTAAGGCCTAAGCCTCTTCTCAGCAATTCAGGATGTCAGTTCTCAAGTTCCAACGCTCGCACGGGAGCTGCGGCCAGCGGGCCTGATTGATCCTGACGATCCGCAGCCTACCTACAGATACTTGGTAGATACCAGAAAATCAAAAACAAAGGGAGACCAACATTGGGTTTAGGGTTTGGGGTCTAGGGTTGGGGTTTAGGGTTTCGGGCTTAGGTTTAATGGAGAAGCAATGGAAAATCAAATGGATTGCAAGCTCCTACTTGTGGGGTTATATCGAGTCTATAAGGTTGTTTCCATAAAGAAAGGGAGGGAACCCATTATAGATCCCAATATCTAGAACCCTTTTCTCTGGGCCCCCCCGAAAATGGTACTCCTGATTTTGGGAAACCCTCATCTAGCCGACAGAAGAACTAACTCTAAGCAGTTTAGGCTTCCCCATGTGGTTTTAGACTGCAGTTTGAACTGTTAGGGACACTACTGTTATATAGAGGTAATATAGGGGATAACCATAAACCCTAAACCCAAATAGTAGTTTCCATTTTCTTTTTTCGTTATCACCCCCACTTTTTTGTTGTGCTGCAGTTGTTTGGGACCAGAGGATATACTCCATGGGCTCTGGTGACTGTCAAGGACATCGTGGTTGTTTGTACAGCAGTCCCCCCCCCCCAAGACCTAGGGTTTAGGTGAACAGCTGTCGCCTCACCAAACCATTTCCTAGATTTGGGGGTTTAGGGTGTAGGGTCGAGGGTGTAATCCCCTCCCCTCTTCACACCCCATTCCTCAGCATGTTAGTGTTTCAGGCTAGTGGGGCATATGCAAGGGTCTCAGAAGCAACAGAATTTACCTGCGATTTTGTATTTGGTTTTCATCCTTGTGATTAATGACATGCTTTCATTTGCATGCACAAGCTGAACGACAGAACTGGCCCATGGCGCCTATTTAACTCCACCAGCCTTCTTCAAACAGGTGCACTTCATTCCAATAAGAGACCAGCTCCTTTGCCTACTTGAATTGTCTAAAATGCGGAAATCGAATGATGTGTTCGTTTTAGGTGGAATATCCTAGATTGAAGTACTATGTTGTTTTCTCATTTCTCTTGGTTTCAGCTCAATCAAAGTCCTGTAACAAGTCTTCAAACGATTTCAACACTTCAAATTGAAAGCTGGCATCTAGTTGAGATCCTTAAGTTGCCTGCAGGGCCTTCAAGTTTCACTTCCCGCAAGTAAGCCAGGTTTCTCTTTTGTTTTTCTTGCGCAAAATCAACAGTATTACATATCAGTGTTGACATTTTTTCCAAGTAGAGAACAAAGTTTCTCTTTTCTGAGTGGAACTGGCAAAAGGAAACCTGCATAGCGGAGAGAACATGGGCTACTTGTAAACCTTTTTTCTAATTTAGGATTGTCACCGCACCAAAAACCGTTTTGATTTGATGTTCTTCAGAGAAACTGAACCTTAGAATTGACTCCGTATTTCCATCTTTTGCAGTATCTGGATCTCCTGGCTAAACCCTAAGCCCTAAACCCTAAATTGAAACAAAGGGCCAGCTCTCCTGCTCTTAGAAGCTAGGTACCCCAGTAGTACCCTTTTGCCCTTCTTGTTTTTGGGGTCTCCTTATTAACGGCTTAGGGTTCAGGGTTTAGGGTACCTTATCATTAATGGGTTACTCGGTGGTTGCAGACAATTACTGCGAGTGTTGGAAAGCATGGATTTTGCTCCTGTTTAGACTAGAAATTGGTACAGTCCCATTGACATCAAAAAGCCAGCTGATATGTTTTGAAGCAAGGTCATGAGATTTTGTGCCTTCAGCACCCGAGAATGGTAGATCCAGGGTAGCATAAACCCTAAACCCCCAGAACCAAACTTAAGGCATTCTTCAACATTCCATCGATTCCAGACAAAGAAAGTGATTCCGCAGATCTTTTCACAAACCGTGGAATTCTTTGATCTGCCCGTGTCTTGGGCAAAAAAATGAGGGTAAGGTTTCGGCTCTACTCTAATTTGTGGAAAGAGTTGGCTGGGCAATTTTTGCACACTTTTCTTTCTGGACGTGGTGACCAGGTGGGAATAGTTGGTTGGGCCACTTGTTTCCAAAATTTCCACCATCTCCAAACAATCAGCTGGAGATTGCAGGTTTTGTTTAGAAATCATGGAATTCGTGGAAGAAGTTGGCTGTGCCAATTCTTTCCACGAACTGCATGATTTCAAAGCAGAACCTTGCATGGGTCTCTAGCTGATTGTTTTGAAATCGCGGAAATTTTGGAAACAGTGGCCCAACCAACTTTCCCCACCGATTCCAGAAACAAAATGGTGGAAAAAGTTGGCCTGGTCAACTCCTTCCACGAATTCCATGATTTCTAAGCTGGGTAGGCCCCTGGGGTATCTAAGATTTTCCCTGATGGCTTTAATAAGGGACCCTATATACTAACATTTTTCAAAGGGTTTTTGGGGGCCAGCCCAGTAAGCGACACCTGCAATCTCCAGTTGACTGTTAGGAATTGTGGAAATGTCTGAAAAAGTTGTCCCGGCGAACCTTTCTTTCACGAATTCCATGTTTCTGAGCGAAACCTGCATTCTCCAGCTGATTCTTTGGAAATCCTGGAAAAGTTGGAAACAGTTGGCCCAGCCAACTCGTGGAAAATGGCCCAGCCAACTTTTCCCTTTTGCTTGAATTTCATTCCAGGAAGAAGTGAAAAATGCCAGTGCTAACTTTTTCCACGCATTCATTGGTATCTTGCTGGCACAGAGATATCCATACGCAAAGCTTAAAATTACGAATTGCCCTGCTTTGATATTTCATGGATTCCTGGATGGTTCGCGCTGAATTTAGGACACAGATCCCACAGTTTCCCCTTATCGTCATGAGCGCCATGGAAACAGGTTGGGCCCACGAACAGTGTTTACACGTTTTGTATCGACACGCATTGGTAAAGTTCATTCTGCCAACATTTTCTCTGTTTTCCATAGCTTCTCAATGGTAAGACGAAGATTTCAATCAATCAATCTATCTACCTAGGTGGTTGTTTGTTTCAAATATTGGTTCTGACTTGGTCCCTCCCGTGTGCTGTCTTGCCCTAATCCAGCAAATAGTGGACATTCCTCGATTGGCTACAAGATTTTTTGATGGCGGCTCAATCTAGTCAACGTTTTGTCTTTCACCATATTAATGATGCCCTTCTTTTGTATATGTTAACAGGTATTATTACGGTATTATGTATTTGAAGTTGAATGAAGGAATCCAAAGGAACTTCACTTCCAATTAGAGGTCTCCTCGAAAATTTCAAAACATATATAAGTTTTGTAAGGTCACTATATATACAATGGGCTACAACAATTCAGATTAATTCAATGTACGTGTCAACAGAAACAGGGGTTCCCTTTTCATTCCTAAACATATGTGGATTGTGCATTGTTGCATACCTGCTTCCTTACTTCATGTTCGAAATACGTAAGGATCTTGTGTTTTTATGCTCGTCGCAGTCGCCACGAGGTTCGGATTGCAAAGCCTCAAAGCCTAAACCATACTCTCTAAAGGATCCAAAAAATGGAGCCCCCCAAATATACTACATTGGGGTAACTAGGGGATTATTAGGGGGTTCCATTTTTTGGATCCTTTAAGAGGTCTGGGAAAACATAAGCCACCTCGGAGGTCTTACCAGGGCCAGGATATGTGCTCTTGCCTGCTTCCCGGGTCCTAACTATGGGCCGTGATAAGGTGTGTTGGTTCTATAGGATCTGTATCAGGGATATTTCAGGGCCCCCGGATTAAGGGCGTATGTTAGAGTCGCATACGCTATAGGGGCCCATAGTTCCAGCCTTAAATCTTAAATTCTGAACGAAAGCCTACAAACCCCAACCCAATGAGGAGGATTCCGACTACCATAATTACAAGAGGCCTTTGACCCAAACCCTGAACCCAACAGCCTAAACCCTCAAGCCCTTAACCTCCGAAGGAGGATTCAGATTATGGGGTTGACTTTACCGACACTCCTGCCAGACAACTTCGCTGCGCCTACGAGTACCTTAGAGACCACATGAGCCCCAAATCATTGGGCACGGACACCGTGGTTTATGGGTAGCTTACAGGGAGGTATGAAGTGTTGTTTTGTTTGGGTTCTTTGGTGAGCTGATACTGGAGAACAAAAACAGAAATGGAAAGTGAAATGGAAACTAGGGCTTTCTACGCGCTACCTTGGGACTACATGGACCGCAAATTTCACTGTGTAGTAAGGAGATTAGGGAATCAAATCCAAATGGAAAATTGGATGGAAACTGAGATTTGTAGGGAGATGATGAGTATATTTGTTGTTGTTCCTGTTGTTTTTGCCATGGCATTTGGCAAGTGTACACGGGATTCCTTAAGAATGTATGCGAGGAACCCTAGAAGGTTTGTGGTTTAGGGTTTTGGGTTTAGGATAGCTAGTGTGGCCAGATTTGTAGTAATGTAATGACCCCCAAGACTGTAAACCCTAAATGGTTAGTCCTCAAGGTATGGCGTGCCTGCTGCCTCCGCACAGCTTTATGCGTCTGAAGGGACCTATTCTGGGGATGTGTGGAAAGTGGAGGACATCGCCAAAAGGCAGGTGGACGTCAAACTTGTGAATGTTTATTGAGGAAGGCTTCAAAAGTTGGGGGGCAAGGACGTTGTGACAAATAAGCAAGGTCCATTTCCTAACCCTTTCCCGAGGCTGATTCGGGCATCTTCAGTAAGGACTGCTTACGCGAAATCGTCCGGAGGATCTCTGACAACCTTCTTCTGGTCCCCATGCATCCTACTGTTGACCCCAAAACACTTGTACGACCTGAGTAACATATTTCTTGGGAACTTTGGAAGGGTAGTATCAGACGGTCTGGCATGATGTTCAATATGGGAGTTCCCAGGTATCAAGACACGCTGCAGAACCTCAAATGAGGATGTTGTTGATCCTTGTGGAGTGCCCCCATAGCTTTACGGTCTCCCGAGATACTCCTACTTTAAAAGACTCCCTGAACACTACCTGTAACTCCAACAGCTTAGAAGTAATTACTCCCTAGTGGGTGGGTATAACCCGTAAAACAAAAGCAAATTGGGGTGACAAGTAAACCTTGAACAACAACTGCGCAACCACCATGGTATGGACAGTGTTGGGGTTTTTAAGTTTAGATATGAGACACCTGAAGCTCAAGGGACATTCAAAACACGCATGGTAGGGTTTTGGGTTTTGGGTTTGGGGTTTAGGAGTTATGGTTTGGGGCTTGGGCTTTGGGGTTTAGGGTGTGCCGTTGAAGCAGTTTCGGTTGAAGCAGTATCCCTTCCACTAATTTTACACATCTCCAGCCCCTGATATGAAGAATTCCGTATGGTACCCCAAGCAGTTTAGGAGCCGTAGTTATCACTGAGGGATAGGGGGTTTACCCGGAGGAGGGAATTATCTGATCCTGTAGCGACATGCGCAGTTGGAGCTTCCCCATGACTAGTTTCTGTTTGCTTCAAAGTTGTTCTTCCCTGAACCCTGGCCCCGAAAGTTTAATAGCCTAAATCATGTACACTTACGGCGGGGCAAACCCTAAGCCCTAAACCCTAAACCCTAAGCCCTAAACCCCTAAACCCTAAACCCCAAGCCCTAAACCTAAACCCTAAAAGCTAAATCCATGCAGCCCCAGATCGGGCCTCAGCCCCATTGATGGTCTGTATGAAAAGAATCGCAGCATAGCCTTACCTAGGGCGTCCAGGTACCTAAATAATGGGAACTGGGTTCTATGTACTGTAGACCAATGATTAATAAACCCCCTCCTTTTAAGGGCCTTAATATCAGAATCGCTATTATAATCCCTATTAGGGGGACGGGGTTTACTAATTAGGGGTCTACATTACCTTACAGTTACATAGCCCAGTAGCCTACTATTTAGGTAACTGGGAGCCGTAGGGTTAGTTCAAAGTCCCCTGAGCCCCACCCTGAGGCTCTGAGGACGCACGTTTTAAGGCTGTTTGGGCCCAAAGACCATAATATGAAAGCCTTTTGGCCTATCTTGAGCCTTGGGGCTACTGTTCTTCATGTTGGGGGTGTCGTAGCTCTTGTTTTTTTGGAATCTGGTTTCCTTAGATAAACCTGGAAGAATCATGTACAGTAGGGGCCAAGATGATGACCAACATCAGTCTTATGGATTCCTTTTATTGTCATGGTATAGGATGCCGATACCTCAGATAGACTTCAAAATCAGATTGAGGATTACGTCGGCGCTTGTGTTACCCTAAACCCTGAAGCCTAGGTCATTTAAATCCCAAAGGAAAAGGGGCTCAGAGCCCTGGACCCAGAAAAAACCGACGGTTAAAGCTCCAAAGCCTCAAACCTCCAGATGTACACTTTCTTTAGTGTTTAGGGATTATAGGGTTTAGGCCCTCCGAACCGGAATTCCGAATTCTCAGGCTTGAGTTAGGTAGACCCCCCACCTTGTAATAGTGGCGCAAGGGATAATAAGGATTAGATCAGGGTCCTCTAGTTTTCCTATTATACCACTAGTGCAGGGTGGGGAGGGTCCTCCTAAAGCCGGCGCTAAATCCGAAATCCCCAACAAGACGAAAACTTTGCCTCTTCACCTTGCACCCTGAGGACAAAATCCTACATCCTATACGCTGCAGCTTTAACTCCCAGATCCTACACACCAAGCTTGAAAGTGCGCGCCCCCATATAAAAACGGATCATCAATCGAAAATGAGAACCCTGATTCGTGCCATTTGGGTTGTTCTCGAAATTATGGGGCCCTTTTGGTGATAGATTATAATGCGGCACCTAATTTGGGTGTACCAAAATGGGACACTAATTTTGAGGAACTACCCTTTTGATTAACATTTTCATTCGGGATGCCAAGCCGCCGATCTAGACCATGGCGTCATGTTTTGGTTGTAGTAATTTACACGGAAGATCAATCAAGCCTAAAACAGTGATCCCTAAACTCTACATCCTAGGCCCCAAACCTCTAAGCCAAGCCCCCAAACCACGTAAACCCTGACTTCCTAAACTCCTCGAAATCTTCAACCCGGCCTGCAACCCTACGCCCCTGAATCCCTGAAACCCGAACGTCGGACTCCTAACCCTAAACCCTACCTAGACCCTCCAATGTAGTTCCTTTTTGGGTTTGGTATGGTTTTTGGGTAAGGACTCTTATTAGGACCCCCAAAAAGGTACTACATTGGAGGGTCTAGGTAAACCCTAAACTCAGAAATCCATTGAAGCCCTCACCCTGAAACCCCTAACCTCTACACAGTTGGGGGGGCGCGGCCTCCCGAACTTGCTGGGTTCGCGAAACTGGCGAGCCAACCGGAGCTGCGCAGGCCCTCAGAAGGTTTAAGGTTTAGGGTTTGGGGTTTCGGGCAGCCACTTTTGGAACCTAGGGTTGTTCCATGGGCGTAGATACAGTAAGTAAATCAGCGCGGAGTTTAGGCTTTTAGTTTGATATTCAGGGTTTCAGATTTGGGTTGCCTTGAGACTTAGCTTAGACCTCAGATCCTTAACGCTTCGGGATTTCCTTGTACTCCTATGATAGGTACCTGAGGCTTAACCCTTAGTAGAGGTCCGAAGTGCCACGGAGACAAGTTGACCCCCAGGAGCCAAACATACATGACAGATGCTCCAAGAAACCCTTGGGTTCCATGGCAATTCCCTTGTGAAAGTCCTCATAACGGGTGTCTAGGAATCTACCGAAGCCTCATGGTCTCAGAGACTAACAGGTTGGGGACTGTCCCCACTCAGGAACAGTTGGACAATATTCATAGCATAGCTCTCTCCATGTATATATATACTTTATATATATCCCTAAGGGTGCAAGGACCCAAATAATAGGGTTCTAGGGCCCAAATACCATTAATACTATAGTATTTGGGCCCTACAACCCTATCATTTGGGTTCTTGGACCCTTAGCGTGTATATATCCCTTTACATTGCCCCTATTACAGACTGTTATGGGGTGAATGCAGAGCTCAGCTCATAGGTTACAAGGGTTTTGGGGGTCTTGGCTTGTTGTAGGGTTGTAGGTTTGGGGGTCCTGGCTTGGACCACCCAAATACCTTGTTTAGGGTTTAGAGTTTAGGGTTTAGGGTTAACAGTGGCCTGTCAGCCTCAAAACAATGGGTCTATATATAGGTTCAGAGAAGTGTTCAGGCTCAGGTTGCAGAGTGTAGGATTTGTGGGCTTGACAGTTTTGGGATTTGGGTTTTGGGTCTTCGGTGTGAGGATCTAGGCTATGGGCTTAGGGTTCAGGGTTTTGCAAGTTAACTGCTTTGCGCTTAGGGATATGTTGTTTTTCTTACGGTAGGGTTTTGGGGCATCATCTCTCTAGGTGAGCAAACGCTCAGGCTATAGTGGAAGCCAACAGCAGGGTAGCTCCAAAGAGCATATGAGCTTTAGTCTAAACTCCTTAAAAGTCAACAGACACAGAACCCTGGGAAAGTCAACACAGGTAAGAGTAACCCCTTAACCCGGCCAACTTATACTTAAGTAGGGCAGTGACTGTGAGGTCTCTTTTTCCTTGAGCCA
>CAJNIZ010045882.1:139048-152508 GCA_905231905.1 Symbiodinium pilosum
GGTATTGCGGTATTATCCCTATAACCACCCTAAACCCTAAACCCCCTAAACCCTAAACCCTAAACCCCCTAAACCCTAAACCCCCTAAACCCTAAACCCTAAATCCCTATAACCCTAAACCCTAAACCCCCTAAACCCTAAACCCCTAAACCCTAAACCCTATATCCCGATAACCTCAAACCCTAAACCCCCTAAACCCTAAACCCCCTAAACCCTAAACCCTAAACCCTAAACCCTATATCCGTATAACCCTAAACCCTAAACACCCTAAACCCTAAACCCCCTAAACCCTAAACCCTATATCCCTACAACCCTATATATACCCCAGCACTCAATGGACAGCACAGATCCCTTGAGGCTGCTAAAAAGTCAGGGATGGGGGGAGCCCACGGTTCGGGTTTAGGGTTTAGGGGGGGGAGGGGTTGCGGAACCCATACCTGGTCCCTCAGGGATAGAAACTCCTTCTTCGGAAGCAACATCAAGCTGTGTCCAAGAAAGGAATGGTTTTCTTTTGCATGGCATATACTGGGTTGCTGCTAAAGAACTTAGATGCACTTACCAGAAAATGGGTCTAGTTAATACTAGGTGTTTCGTATTAATGATAGTAATTCGAGTTCCCCTAACAGCAACCCAGTGTAAGGGAGACAGAATTCTCAGAGACTCCCATTGAAAGAGGGTTTGCAGGTTCCAGTTTGATTGTGTTAGGTTTGACGGTAGCCTCTCTGGTAACCCCAAGCTCTGGAAGTTTTTTTACAGCAGATACTTACGCACCTATACGGGAACTAGCCTGGGCCCAAATTATGTACGTGACGCTAAGTACCTCATGTTTTGGGAATTATAGGGGTTTAGGCCCTAAATCCTAAACCTTAGACCAGTGTACTATGGCTATGCATGGTTTCTAGTGTCAGGAGTATGTGGGTACTTGGTCCCTTTGGTTACGGGACGGTTTAGGATTTTGCGCCTGTTTCCCGGACCTACTACTGCGCCGATGTAGACACCTTAACCCGTACACCCCAAAATCCTTCAGGCGTGTGCTATTGCGCTGGAGGACCCACGCGATCTTCTGACGAAGCTGGGTTGCTATTCAAGAACCTATGTCAGGTTTCCGCGATACGGGCACCATTTTGTTTATTGCGTCTGTATACGTGTATGGTGAGCCCCTTTCCCCCGATCATCCACATTCTCTCTTCTCCATGTGGTCACGCCACCTGTCTTCACACATGCTCATAGGTGCTAGCCAACCCAAACAGCGTTTACATTTGCAGTGTTTCCTGCTGCTGCTGGTCAAGTAAATAATTCAGCTGATTCAAAAGCAGCTCATTCAATTATATTAGTCGTTTTCTTCAATTTGGCTCACTACAACTGAACTAACTGAGTTAATGGATTGAAGTCAGTTAATTTAGCAATCAGTTCAATAGGTCCATGTACTTCTGTAAGTTCAATGACTTCAACTACCTTAATTGTTTCAATCTGAGTTCAAACAGCATAATCAAACCGTTCAATTACTTCAAGTAGCACACATGCTTCACTCAAGTAATTACAACAGGTCAAGTTCAACAAACCTTCACAAATGGGAATCGCATTACTGAATCACTTGAACCACTCATCGAATTACTTTAATCACTGAAAGGTTTTAGATCGATTGTATTAGTTGCAGTGCTTGAAGTGGTTGATTAATTGTAGTTACGCAACTCAATTAGATCAATTGGCTGGATGTGCAGTAATTGTGTTGACTGACCTTATTGATCCATTCAAAAATTCGATTGGTTCACTTTGCGCAGTTCCTTTGCTGATTTAACTCAGCAGCTGAATGAATTGAAGTAATTGGGTTAATATGACTACTTGAACAGAGTAGTTTAAGTCAGTATGTTCAGGCAGTCCAGGTAAGTCGTGTAAGTAATTCTACTCGGTGATTCAAATGATTCAGTTTGTTACTTCGGTTGGTTTAGTGACCCAAATCAAGTATTTCCATCACACGAGCTACGTCAATTAACTTCCTCGGCTGAAATTTACTTACTCGAGCTATGTGAAATAGTTGAACTCACTAGTTTCATGACTTGAACTGGTTGCATGTTTTTGAGTCCACGATGTGGATAAATGTAATGAATTAAGTGAGTTAACTATATTAAGTGAGCTTGTTGAACGATCTGCATTTGTTGAATTGCTCGGACCAATGTAATTATCAGTAAATTGTCTGGAACTGAAATAATTGGTTGAATCGATTTAAATCATCCATTGCATCACTTAATCGTTTAAATTAGCTCAAGTGATGGAAGGAATGTCTTCAATTGAGCTTATTGAACTCCAGTAGTTCAATTGGCCCAATGAAGCCCATACAGGACCTGATGGAAAGTTCAAGGTACGTGGCCTGCAAACTTCAGCAAACACTACGCGGCGTAGGGCTTAGGGTTTAGGGTTTGGGGTTTAGGGATCTTTGAACCTCACCAAACATAGGAATAATCGTTACCAATGTTTGTGGTTTATGGACGAGTCAGGGGCCAGGCTTTTGAGCATTACAATGCTTCGTGGCACTGACCCCCGCCAAACATTGCAAGTTTCAGAAAGACTCCCAGAAGTCCAAAGTTTTCGCTCATTGTATCAGATTTCCTGGCCATAGATCACAGAGTTTTGGAATCCCCCCTTTAACTTCCTGAGCATTACAGTGCTTCAAGACCCTCACCCTCGCCAAACACTTTCCTGCTCAAAAAGTTCCGAAAATCCAAAATATTTGCTCATGTTTAGAGATTTCCTGGCCCTAGATGCCAGAAGCTTGGAATGTTTTGAGTGTTTGAGCACTACCCTAAGGGTCCAAGGACCCAAATAATGAGGCTTTAGGTCCCAAATACAATTAATATTATAGTATTTGGCCCCTAAAGCCCTACTATTTGGGTTCTTGGACACTTAAGGTTACACTGTTTGGTAAGGTTCAGGGCTTCGAAGTCTTGGATGTTTGGAGCATTACAGCGTTTCTCCCCTCCTGACATCCCATGACGCTCCACAAAAACACCGATAGGGAGAAGGGGGTGAGCATATTTATACATATCTGTGTATATGTATATATGATTATATATGTCATATATGTATATACACATATTCACGCATATATGTATATATGTATATGAGTATACTACATGTATACCTTTTTTATGGTAGCTCAAACACCACGAAAAACCCAGGCTTAACTTCGAACAGCAGCCGAGGAAAGCAAGCAGCCAAGACAGCAACTGGAGAGAAACCTTTACGCAGGCCTGGCTTTCTGTTGTCGAGTTTACATATATCCCCCACTACCCACACTGTTAAGGGTTATACCTTCTAATTCGAGGGTAATCACGACTAAGGTCAAGGTACCCCAGTAATACCCTGTTTCTTTTGGTCTCCTGATTAATACTGAACATCAGGAAAAGGGGTACCCTCATTCTTCTTCAGGGTTACTAGGTAAACCCTGAAACCCTAAACCCCTAAACTAAACATTATTATGGGGTTGCTGGGGACTTTTTCCGAAGTCATTCTTAGATGATCCGGATGGCTGACCCTTACAATGCCTTATATTCCCAGGGCTCCCTACCCTAAACCCTAAATTTCAGAAACTTACATGGGCTACGGACTAAATTTAGGTTGGAGGTGACCCCGCAATATAACCCTGATATTACCCCAATATTACCTCAATATTCGTCAGGTAAAAGGGCCCATCAAGACTTCTTGGAGACTGGAGGTTTGTTTCCAGTCACGGATGCAGGGTTTAGGTCTAGGCCTCTAGAGCCAGTTCCCTTTTGCCTTAGCACCACGCTCTATACTGCACCCGCAGGGTTCCCCCATAAATAGCTGGAATGCTATGATATCCCTGAACAACTTTAAAACCCTAAACCTTAAACCCTAAACCGTGTTACCGTAAGGGGTGGTATAGGGGAGGTCATATGAGCCATAGTCTAAACTCCTTAAAGGGGGATTATATAGGGGAATATATAGGGGACTATTATAGGGGTTATTAAGGGGGATACTAGGAGTTTAGACTATAGCTCACATCCATATCCTCCTTAATAAACCCTAAAATAGTTCCCTATATAATCCCCTATATAGCCCCCCTTTTTGGAGTTTAGACCCTAAACCCTAAACCCTAAACAGTAGTTTCCATTTTCTTTTCCATTATCCCAATATATCCCCTATATAACCCCCTATATAACCCCCCTTTAAGGAGTTTAGACTATGGGTCATATGGGATCTCGAGGGTCAGGGTCTTCATTGTTTCATCACGCATCAAGCCCCAGCAACTGCAAAAGGCGCAGCCCTTCCGTTGCAGAATCAAAAGCGTTCCAACTGATGTCCATACATGTTCAGCTTACTATTCTTGAGCGAGGCTTTTTTGCCTGGAGGTTCAACCCTAAACCCTACTTGGACCCAAAACCGTGTCTTTTGCATAGGCACGGTGATCCCTCGAGTTTAAAATCTTACCCCTACTCTCCTTGAACAAACTTGGATCCCTACAACAGTACCGTGGAGGCCAACGTGTTTGAACATGAACCAGGGTTCTATGGGGTTATGTAGGGGTCATATAGTGATAAAGGAAAATAAAATGGAAACTACTTGGAGCTATATATAGCGGCTATGTAGGGATAATTAATAATGTAACAGAAAATAGAAGCTACTATTTAGTGTGTGGTGTTTTCCCCTCCTGCTTGGTCGGCGGCTGGCACGGTGATATCAATGTACCATGAAGTCTACCGTCCCCAGCGTCTTTGCAACACTAAAACCCACCCTAAACCCTAAACCCTACACCCTAAACCCTGAACCCTACACCCTCCTAAATTCTAAATCTTCAGTTCTGGAAGGCAAAGAGCTTGACCCTGAAATGCAGAGCTCCCAACGCAGAACCCCCCCGGCTGACATGCACGCTACTTCTTAGCCCCCTGATTAATAAACCCCCTCCTTCTAAGTGCCTTAATATTAGGATCCCTATTATAATCCCTATTAAGGGGAGGGGGTTTATTAATCAGGTGTCTACATTAGGGTCAGGGACTTAGTATAAAAGGATTGGATGCTTATGATAGCCCCAAAGTCACATATCATTGGCAATCATCCCCATTATTAACCTAGTTACTAAGTTGCCCTGATCCTCCAAGTGTCGGGCGGAAAGGTACCCTGAATGCAGGCCTTTGCTGAAGCTACACGCCTCAGGTAGCTTAACAAGTTGTTGTTTCTTAATGAAAGGTATCCGGTTGTCCTGGGTTTAGAGTTTAGAGTTTGGTTCGGTGTTGTATAGGGTATAGATATATGTATGTGGGTTATATAGGTTTGATTTTTTTTAGGGTAGTCCGAATGGAATCATTGAGAGGGACCTGTGAACCCCCTTCAGAAAACACATTAGGCCTGGATGCCGCAGGGACAGTAAGGGTCCCTACATGTAGGTCATTATGTTTCATGTGGTTCCCTGGGTGCATCCTATCGGTATTGGCAGGAGTAGCTTGCGATGTTTCCCAAACCCTAAACCTTGGAAACTGCCCCCCCTTAGTAGCAGTTGGATAATAAGTCTAATATGGTTATATATAGCCCTTAATAGGACCCCTAATATAGACTGTTACTGGGTGGGGGCAGTACCCAATGTTTCCCCTAAACCCCCAAACTGCCCATTAGGGATCCAGAGCAGCGACCGCAGTAATCCCTTAGGAGGACCCCCACCCAGTAATAGTGGTATAATAGGATTATAAGAGGACCCTGATATAGTCCTTATTATTCCTTATAGACACTATTACGGGGTGGGGGGTCCACCTAAATTATAATGCGGTTCTTACTTGCAACTTCAAGCCCTAAGGGCTAAACATGTAGATTTCAGGCTTGAGCTTTCGGATTTCGGTGCAAGCTCTGAAGATCTTGGGGGAGTACCGCGCAACTTATTGGCGCATTAGAAGGAGTGGGGGAAGGAATGTAGGTAAGCACCAGGGGACTATATAGGGTATAGGGGTCCACTCCCCAAATGCCCTTGAGCACCAGACCCTAAACCCCAAACCTTAAACCTTAAACACTAAACCCTAACCCGAGAAAAAAACCTACACCCCTAAACCCTAAACCTTTAACCTAAAACTGCAAACCATCCTAGACCCACAAGGATCGGCCCAGAAGCCTTTAAAAACCCATTAACCCAAAGTTTTGGCCCAACAGTCCGAGCCCCTACATACATGGGAATTCCCCAAAATTCGGGGCACCATTCGGGAATCCGATGAATCAGGATTAGAGTAATTATATTGGGATCTATAGACCCATATTTTGGGAAACTGAAACTACCTCTTTACGCATGCACTCTGCGTTGTCCTGGAGTCGTCGAAAATCCTGCAGTGGTTGCAAATTATCCTTGTCAAATGCCTGTGATCTGTGTACCCTTAACCCCAGCCCCCACTGTAGTCAGGCGCAACGCCTGACAGTACCCCTCTGCAATTATAGACTCACTCTTGGAGAGCTGGTTGGGTCCTCCGAATAGTCAACGTGGTAGTTTACCAAAATCAGGGGACGCAGTATAGATCCCAGTATATGATAATCCTTATTTATGGGAATCCCAGAATGGTATCCCTAAACTGCCTTTTTAAGTGTACCTCACACACGTTGGGGGCCCAGGGCATGGCCCTGACCCAAACCCTGGCGTTTGGGATTTAGGGTTCAGGGTTTGGGGTGTAGGGTTCAGGGTTTAGGGTCCAGGGTTCGGGGTTTAGGGCGTAGGGTTCAGGGCGCCAAACCCTAAACCCTAAACCCCATATTCTATCTACTTAAGGAGGACCCTAAACCCTAAACTCTAAACCCTAAACCCTAAACCCCAAGCAAACACGAGAATTTCCTTGGCCAGGAAAAGCTGGAGCTGAGAGAAGATGAGCTTCGCCAGGACTTTTGGGATGGTTTATAGTCCTCCTTCAGTAGATAGAATAAGGGGTTGGGCGTTTAGGGTTTAGGGCGTATAGTCCCCTTAAGTAGAAAGAATACGGGGTTTAGGGTTTAGGCTGTATAGTCCTCCTTAAGTAGATAGAATATGGGGTTTAGGGTTTAGGCTGTATAGTTCTCCTTAAGTAGCTAGAGTATGGGGTGTAGGGTTTGGGGTTTAGGCTATATAGTCCTCCTTAAGTACATAGAATATGGCGTATATGGGGATCTCATTATATAATATACCCAAAGCCATATTCTATCTACTTAAGGGGGGCTATAAGGGGTTTAGGCTTTAGGGGTTAAGCGGATTTAGGGTTTCGGGTTTGGGGGTTAAGGGTTTAGAGTCTAGGGGATAGGGTTCGGGGGTTTAGGGTTTAGGCGCTTGGGGTTTAGGGCTGTTTAGAACATACGGGATCGTCATACTAACCCCTTTGTACTTTGAACATAATATGGGGGCCCTGGTGACCCGAACCCCCTAATTTGGAGGTTTCGGGCTACCAAAATCCATTGGCTCGTTTTTCCCTCTCGGTACCCAAAATACAGGCGGAAGCCTAAACCGAAAACTGGGTTTTGGTCGGTTTGAATTGTTTTGGCAGATCCAGAAGTTATCGCTTTCATTTAGATTAGCGCGGCGGTGGGTAAGACGCCGTTCTCAAGATTGTGGGAAGTTGGGCACCCCAAAGGTGTACGTAGTACAGAGAGTTGTCAGGAACCATAAAATGAATTTTCTGGAAAGTGGCCGTAACAGACAATTTGATGTTGTGGGTGTGTGCAGGGAGAATCCAATATGGTTTATGGTTTGGGGTTGCTGGGGTTAAGGGGCGTCTCTTGGATGAGTGAATAGTCTGGAAGCTGGATGACGCAGCATTTTGCAGTTGCTCAACAGCGTCTCAGGTTTGGGATATCAGGTTTCTTGGATGCTGGCATGGTAGTGCTCTTGGCATGTACTCCGGGGACCTATCCAGACTTCTTCCATGCTTTCTGAAAAAGGAACGAACATTTAACAGGAGGTCGATTTATGGCCATTGCGGGCCATGTACTTCTATGATGGTTATCGTGTTGTCCGGGTCCTTGAACTTTCGATTTCACGAAGCAGGTCGCAGACTGGTTGGAGTGTAAGAGTGTGCGGAAAGTGTAGGGGCTTGTGTACTTGGAATATTATTTTTGGTGTAAATTCCCTAAACCCTACACCCTAAACTGCAAAAACAGGGCTAGAAGTGGAAGCCATTATAGTTATGCAGCCTTCTTTTGCACGGTGAAGGAGAAGGTTGAGGTGAGCTGAAGGCGGAGGAGCCTAAATAAGAATAGGGGTGCCCTTAGGTCCGTTTAGAGTTATCGGGATATGTTGGCTTTAGGGTAGACGTGTGAAGAATCGAATGGAAAGGAACATGGAAAATGTAATGGAAGGGGAGTACACGGCGGTTGCGGTGATTGTAACAGTTTCGTAGGGCCTTTGCTCCTAGATTCATTGGAGGGGCTTAGGGCTCGGGGCATCGCTGTTCGCGGCATAGAAAGCCGAAAGCGTAGAAATAATTGCTCTTTCTTTTTCCCGAACTTCTTTTTTCCCTAGGCCCTGAACACTAAACCTCCAGCTGTGGGGAGAGGAGCACACCAGATATTTGGAGCAGCATCCCGAGCTGAGACAGGCGGGGCCTCCGCATGTTCAATCCCAGGGGCTGGAAGAAGAGCACTTTCTTGGGACCAGTGGTTTGTAGGGAAAGGTGTAGGGTTCAGGGTCAAGGGTTTCGTTCCCTACTAACCACCCGCTAGCAATAAGTTGAAGGCCGTGAGCCCGAAAGGGGCGCAAATAGAGAAGCCCAAATCTTTCAGACACCACTTCCCCCTAAACCCCAAACCCTGAACCCTCCTAACTCAATCCCACCCCAAACCCTAAACCCTAAATCCTACAAACCCTGAGTTCCAAACTCTGAACCTGGAAACCCTAAACTCCGAACCCCGAACCCCAAATCCTTCTAAGGGTTAGAAGTATTGGCCCCTAACATGGGCCCTTAGGCCTTTTAGGGAGATTCTAGGGACTCTTAAGGGTACATATAGGGTATATAGTATAGGTATATTAGGATCCCAGGGTTAATACTAGGGCCCATGGTTTCAACCTTAGAATCCTAGACCCGGAGCCTTCTCAGGTGCTGAACGACTTCATGTCTTCCGTTCTCCTTCACCGGCCGGATCAGGCAAGGTTTCTTACCTCTGGTTAGCCAGGAATGAAGGAAGGGATCCTTTATAGTAGTCCCATTTAGGGTTTAGGGTTTAGGGTTTAGGGTAGTAGTAGTCCCATTTAGGGTTTAGGGTTGAAGGAATGGGGAATGGATTCTTATAGTAGTCCCAATAAAACACATTATCATAGTTTCCATTTTTTTGGTTTCCGTTCCTTCGCTCCCAGCTAACCAAAGGTAAGGTTGTGCAGGATCTCTGCCGCTCTTACTTGGAGGGGCAGGGCGAGTTAGTAAGGAATGGAGAAGGAAGTGCCAACTGCTATATCATTTAGGGTTTAGGATTTAGGGTCTAGGGGGACCTACTAGGTACATTGATAATCGGGATAACTAGGGTTGCTATATGGATAGTGGGATTCATTCACCTACTTACTACGTCCCACTGACCCTGCAAGGGGTTTGGGGTGTTTTTTGGGTGCAGGGTATGGTCTTTGCAGCTTCGCGAACATCGCTTCTCATTGCTGCTGCCATTGCTGGTGCCGTTGTCACTTGCATCAACAGTCTTCTGATGGTAAGACTGCATTGCTACCGTTGCTCCCAACTGTCGAGGCAGCTGGATTTCCATCATTATTGTAGTGCCTGTGCTTGGGAGTACACAAGCTGGTACAAGATAATTCGCCGTCCCACTACCAAGCGCAATAACCTAGACCTGTCATTAATGAACCCCCTCCCCTTACAAGGGATTATAATAGGGATCCTAATACTTAGGCCCTTAAAAGGAGAGGGTCTATTAATCATGGGTCTACACTAGGTCTTCCTCAGCCCTAATCTCGTGGCCCAGATTTGAAAGTAAACCCCGCCCAAACTTCAAATTCCAAGTCCAAAATCTACAGCCTAAACCCTAAGCCTCAAATCCCACGCCCAAAGCCCGCCATTGAGGGTTTAGGGTTTTAGAGGTTTAGGGTTCAGGGTTTAGAGTAAACCCTACACCCTAAACCCTAAACCGAAAACCCTACACCCGAAACCCAAAACCTTAAACCCTAAACCCTACACCCTAAACCCAAAACCTTAAACCCTGAACCCAAAACATTTTTTTTTGTTTTGTGCAGGTCTTCGACTTCGCACGGGAGTATTTCACCGCCTTCAAGCAGCCAAAGGCTGAGGAGGGAGAGGCAAGTCTTTGCTTCAACGGATTAGGGTTTAGGGTAAAGGGTTTAGGGTAAAGGGTTTAGGGTTTAGGATTTTGGGTTTAGGGTTTAATTGGGTTTTGGGGTTTTAGGGATTGGGGTTTGGGGTAAAGGGGTTTAGGGTTGAGGGTTTAGGGTGTGGGCTAAAGGGTTTAGGGTTCTTGCGTTTAGGGTTTCGGGTTTTAGGGTTTCGGGCTTAGGTTCAAGGGTAAAGGGTTAAGGGTTTAGGGTTTAGGATTTAGGGTTTAGGGTTTAATTAGGTTTTGGGGTTTTAGGGATTGGGGTTTGGGGTAAAGGGGTTTAGGGTTCAGGGTTTAGGGTGTGGGCTAAAGGGTTTAGGAGTTTTGCGTTTAGGGTTTCGGGTTTTAGGGTTTCGGGTTTAGGGTTTAGTGTCAGGGGTGCTTAGTGCTTACTGGTGCTTAGTAGGGAATATGGGAATATGGTCCTTCTATAATATATTCTCTTATTCCTAGCTAACCCCCAGTAAGAGTACTGCAGAAGTAAGAACTGGGAATGAAGCTGGAAACTACAAATGTTCCACGGTTTTAATTAGGGTTCGGGGTTAAGGGTTTTGGGCTTAGGGACTGAAAGCTTCCAAACTCGTTATTGTTGATACGAAAACTCCTGCATGACTCTATAGTATACTCTAACACCACAGTTCCCGGGGTCTAAGGTACTCAGGGTCATGCAGGACTTCTTGTATCCACGGCAATGTGGCATAAAAGTGATGCTGGTGTTAGTATATGATTTCAGAGGTTGTTAGGTTCGAGATTGAGGGCCCTTAGTCCTAAGCCCGTAACCGCATAACGGTCAGTGTCTTTCGATGTCTCTTGCTGGCCCAGTGTTATGGATTCAGGGCTTAGGATTAGGGTTTAGGATTTGGGATTTCGGGTCTAGGATTCAGGGGTTAGGCTTGCTGAATTATGAAAGCATCGAGATGCAGTGGTATGTATAAAGGGGTCAGTATAGATCATCTAGAGGATCCAGAGGGATGTTAAATGCGTCTACTGTACCTATGCCTCCCTATGTTTCAAAGAAGTAGAGGGATGGCATGAGGGTTTCGTTTCTTGGACACAAGGCTTAGGATTTTGGGAAGTCGTTGCATGGATCTTCAGGCTAAACCCTAAACCCGGGAACGCAGGAGCAGGAATCCTCTTTGAGTATGCGATCCGCAAATAAGCCCTCATCATTCGAATTGCCAAAGGGTGGGGGTGAGACAAAAATGTACACGCAAAGAAAATCCTACCAAGACAGGGCTTACATCGCGTTCTGTGTGTGTTGCGGGGGAAGTCCTACAGACCATTATCTTTGCAAAAGGGAGCTATGTGGGGGTTCAATGTTTGAGGGTGGAGTCGAGGCCGACAGGGGGTTGGAGGTGTCCGAAATTTGGGGACTCGTTTGAGGTTTGAAGAGTTTCGTGAGTCTCCATGAGGTTTGGTGGCAAAAGCGGGACCCTAAAGCCTAAACCCAAAAGCCGGAGGCCTGAGCACAAACCCTAAACCATGAAGTGGAAAGGGTTCCAAAGTCTGGGTCCCCAGCCTCTGAACTCATGGATCCTGAGCCCTAAGGCCCAAATAAGCCCTAGTTAAGGGTTTAGGGTTTCAACAGATTAATATGCCCTAAAGCCGAAACCTACACCCTAACTTGTTAGGGGCAGCCCGCTGCAGCATCGGAAGCCGGCCAGTAGACGGGAGAGCAGCTACATGGGTCTGAACAAAGGGTTTGGGGCTTTGGGACTAGGGGTGAGGGTTTAGGGTTTAGGGTTCAGGGTTTAGAGTTTTGGGGAACCGGGGTTTGATCAAATGGGGCTTATACCCATGCCTTAAAGTTTGAAAGGAAGGCCTTACCTGTGTTCCAAGAAGGCTTCGCTTGTTCCTATGTCTTGGGTGGCTTTGTAACAGGATGACTTTAGGGGGTATGTTCCTGGGAATTCTTTTCAGGTGTTATGGACCAGAATCCTTATGTATTCCTTGTCAAGCCGTAAAAAAGCGAACTATTGCAGACCCCCTCAATCTATCCTGGTTAAGAACTGGGTCTTACCGCAGCTGACATTGTTCCAATTGCAGGACTCAAAGGATTATTTAGGGTTTATGGTTTAGAGGCCTTAGGGTTTAAACCCTAAGCCCTAAAGCTTAAGCCCTAAACGGCAGGTTTGTAAGTTTTAGGATTTTGGGGAGTGGCTCAGGATTTGGAATCCCGACAACGTAAACCACAATCACTTTGTTGAAGTGACGGATTCGGTTTGCAGAGATATTGAAAACTTCCATGAAGTCAGAAGACACCTAGCGTCAGCTGGGGTTACCCTAAACCCTAAACCTCGGGTAAGGCCCCAGCCAGATCAAGGGCTATATAATAACCATATTATAAGTATTATCCAACTGTTATTGAGGGGGGGCAGTACCCAACCTAAACCAAACATAATAGGTGTTTGGTGTCGGCACTTTGAATTTGGAGTTCTTGTGCTGCTAGTCCCTTCAGAAAAGGACTCCGTAAGCCTTGCCATCCAACATCCTCGACCCGAAAATCCTAAACCCTAAACCCAAAAAACCTAAACCCTGAATCCTAGACCCAACTCCTAAACTTACGCTACACATGACAAAGAAAGAGCCAACCCTCTCCTCCCAACCTCACAAGGGTTTAGGGTTTAGGGGCGCTTAGGATTGAGGAGCTCAATTTAGGCGCTTATGGCTAAGACTTTCGGGTTTTAGGGGGTCCTGAAGGGCTTTGCCTGCTTTCAGGGCCCCCCTCGCAAGTGAGCTATTGTTAACATCATGGTGACACATAGGATGCAAAAGCCAGCTGAGGGCTTCTAGCAGCATTTACGAATAGTCTCCCTGGTCGGGAGGATTCCGAAATACATAAATCTTAGGGTGTAGGGTTTCGGCTTTGGGGTTGAGGGTTTAGGGCGTAGGGTTCAGAAAAACGATTTTGGCACTTTTTGCAGGAGCTCTTAGGGAGTTGGGGAGCTCAACTGTTATAGGACGGGCTCAACATTCCTACTGTAGACCCCTGATTAATNNNNTAATCATGGGTCTACATTAGTTGTACTTTGTGTGCAACCAGGAATGTCATGTATTCATTGCTAGGATCTCAGGCCCTTTAGTCGGTTCAGGCACATCGACTGTAGCTCCTGCGATTGTGCATAGTTTCACACGTCCCGTTGGAGTTGGAGACGATTCTAAACCCTAAACCCTAACCC
>CAJNIZ010045883.1:494-12203 GCA_905231905.1 Symbiodinium pilosum
CGGCCAAACCACCCAAACCTACTCCTTTAGGGTTTAGGTCCTAAACTCAGTTAGGTCCATCTTGGTCAACAACTCTAACTCATCTTATTTTATATGGACATTGGGCTGCTGAACAGCAACGCCCAGGCCACTACTGGCCGCAAGGAGAACTCCTCCCTGTGACCTATGCCTTGAGCGCTCAGGGTTCCCAACATTTAGCATCGGCTTCTGGTTTGGTAGAAAGTGTTTTTTTGAACCCAAATAAGTTCTATTAGGATATATAAGGATATACAATATGGACCGAAAAAAGAAGTGGAATCTTAGGCCGCTATCTGAATACTTATGACAGTCATATGTTCTCTTTTGCCTTGGTATGGGCACGCGCTCATTTTGGGTGGGAAGCATCTTCACTTCTTCAGAATATGAGAGCGAGTGGACGGCTTGGGGTTCAGCTACGGAAGGATTCGAGGAGTCCGGCACATGAGTTCTTGGACAGAATTGGGGATTACAATTGATACTAAAATCCTATGGTACAAAAGTATACCAAGGTCATGCATGATTTTTCGCATCAACATAATTGTTCCTAAGGCCCATCAGCAAGCAAGCGGATTGAGTCAGTGCCAAGTACCTCCAGCCTCAAATTTGGGAAAAAGCAGCGGTGACAGCAAGTGACATGGTTCTCTGAACCCCAAACTTAAAGCGTGTATGAATCCTGACCAAGAGCAATATCCGATGCTGCTGCAGGATCCTAAACATCTTGCTGAAGTGGCAAAGAACTAGCCACGACTACCTACTTAGGTCTGTGCAAGAACTATGATAACTACATGCCCTTTATCTGTGAACGCGAGTATTGGAACCCTACTCTAAACCAACGCTACTGGGCAGCAATGATGCCAACAGCAGCCGGCAAGTGCAGTGCACGGAAGATGCGACTGGCAAGGTAACCTGCAGAGACACACACCACGGCCAGTGTTAAATATTGAGTGCGTAGAGATTTCGGTTTCAGGCATCAGGCCAATTTCCTCCTTCAGGCGGCTTAGACGAAGCAATCTGTAAATCGGGACACAGGGTTTCACGACCAGGTTGCGCGTTACAGTAACATGATTACTGCATAGCTTCCATTCACACAACTGCCAGTTGCGGAAGCAATCTTGACGGTGGCTGCTCGGGGTGTTGGTTTCCGGGTCCTCCTGAAGGGACACCTCGCATGTACCCTGATTCAGATTCTTCCGACACCCAATATACGATCACCAAAAGCAAATCTAAAAACTACCTCATACAAGACTGGCCCATTATGGACGACGATATAGGCTTCGCCCCGGACTCTTGCACAGTTCCATAGTCGAGCGTGCAGAAACCTAGGTAGAAACCTCACAGTGAAGCTTCAAAACTGACACAACAGCCATACTCACCGGCTGCATATTAATGGCTGCAAATGAATGCAAGGGAGGGACCTCCCAACAGGATGTAAGCCAATCCCAGGTGGATTGGATAGTGATAACGCAGCACCATCAGCGCGTTCAGGCCAGCAGAAGACACACCATGGCGCTGAGGCTTGGCCTAGAGTGGCAAATGAAATACTTCCCCCCACAAACTCAAGGGTTTAGGTCTTTTTTGGCGGGTTTAGGGTTTTCTAAAGGTTTAGGGTTTAGGCTTAAGCGCTTAGGGCTTAGGGAGACCAAGAATTGACCGTGTACCACACATCTATCCTATCCTGTACGCCGCGATGTGAGCAGACCAGCTACATGAGCTACGGTCTAAACTCCTAGTATCCCTTGTAATAACCCCTATCATACTTCCCAGTATAATCCCTATATACCCCCCTTTAGGGAGTTTAGACCCTAAACCATAAATCCTAAACCCTAATCCTAATATAGTCCCCTGTATATACCCCCCTTGAAGGAGTTTTGAATATTGCTCACATGGAGCGCCTCGGTGGCTTTACAGCCGAAGCCCCGCATATGCGATCTTGCAGGGTTTAGGGCCTTGGGGTCTACTGGGTTGCTGTAAAGGAACTTCAATTAAGTTACCAAAATAGGTATATATAGTACTTAATTTGGTCTCCCCACTATAGTAATCAACCTAATTCAAGTTCCTTAACAGCAACCCAGTTTCGGGATCTACGGTTAGAGGCTTCGGGAGACACAGCTTGGGGTGTTGAGACGTGGCCTCTCTTTCGACAACCAACTTGGGCAAAGCAGGTGCAATCCATCTGGGTGGCATCGCAAAATCAAGAAGAATCATTAGGGTTATATAGGGTTATATTGGGATGATGGAGAAGAAAATGGAAACTACTATAATGGGATACATAGGGGTAGTTTCCATTTGATTCTAGGGTTTAGGGTCCCTACTCAGGATCATGCAGGGGTAGTGAAGCTTCATACAATTCACATGTCAGCAATCATGCCTAGGGCTGCTATCGCCATTCCCACGGCTGCTTACGTGATGTCGTACCGGGCCTCCTGAAGCCATCGTTGATGACCATATGGGCTATAGTCTAAACTCCTAGTATCCCCCTTAATAACCCCTCTACATAATACCCTATAGGACGCCTCTTAAAAGAGTTTAGACTATAGCTCATATACACATCTATTTCTTTGTCACATAAAGTGACATAAAGAAGGTAGGTAGCAAGCCAAGAAGGGCAACATGTCAAGGTCGGTCTTGGGGAGGGGTTACCAATTACATACATACATACATACATACATACATACATACATACATACATACATACACACACAGAGACATACATACATACATACATACATACATACATACATACCTTTCATTCATTTATGAACGGTGGGTCTCTGTACGGCTTTAGATGCGCAGCCTCGCCCCCCAACACCTCAACCCTCAACCGCCTTAGTGTTAGGGCTTATCGTACCCCAAAAACCCTAGAAGCTAAACCCATTTGACTTTCCATGGTCCTTTCCTACACCTACATATTGCTAGATAACCCCATATGAGCTATAACTATAGTCTAAAACCTAGTATCCCGCTTGATAATCACTATAATCCCCTGAGCTATTTAAATTATCGATTGACCCGAAACCCTAAACCCCAAATCCTCTGGGCCCCTTCATAAGGCGAATATTGGTTCTAGCTCACATGACCCACTTATCTCGACCCCAATCAAAGAGCCCAAGTCCAGAGGTTAGCACGGAAGAACCTGGGTTGAGGATATAAAAACAGAATACCCTTGCGATCTATCCACCAACCACCTGGGGGATTGTCAAAATTATGGTCCCTTTTTGGGTCCCCATTATATTACGGGGCCTAATACGGGGCCTAATTTAGGGGACCCAAAAAGGGACCATAAGTTTGACAATCCCCCACCAGTAAACCTGTTTTTTTCGGCACTTGTCGCCTAACGATGCACTGCTATTGCCGACCATGGCAAGTTCGGGCCTTTGGTACACCTTGTAGCTACTATAGTATATTCGGGTTATATTAGGGTCTATATAGAGTTTTAATAGGGATTATAGGGGAATGTATTGGGGTGATATTGGTATAATGGAAAATAAAATGGAACCTAGTTATATGGGGATAATGGAAAAAGAAACGGAAACTACATGGATCTAAGACGAACAGTCTCCGGTTCAAAGTCAACGACTAAAGAGGATATAGGGTCCATGTGGGGATCTATAGGGTTATGTAACGCTATGCCTGTACAAACAATCCTCTAGTAGCCGCCAGACTTTAGAATCATTTGTGAAGAGATGTCGTTTCTCATATTGCTGTTGCTCCAGCTCATCTGCAAGATAGCCAAAACAGCATATGCGCAACATAGTATAATATAATATCTCATAATATAATAAATCAGAAAACGCGGCTTCTGTCTTACTACATTTGTACACACCATACATGATACTCAAGATAGCATACGTATAGAAGTCCGCAATACCTACCCCAATATAACACATATGTATATACCATGATCCAAACTATGGGTACGGGCCCCTAATCTCCACTGAAAAAAAGCATAAACACTTAACCGTACGTCCTTCATAGACCTGAACTGAAAAGCCCAAACTACCCTAAACCCTAAACCCCTAAACCGCTGGAAAGCCCAAACTGTGGATCTCGCAAACTGGAATTGCGAGATGAGCCAGGCCCACAGTGAATGATCACCAGGTCTGGGTAGCGTTTCTTGTTGTGTGAGACGTCTGCTTAGCATTAGGTTTAGGGTTTAGGGTTTCGGGTTTAGTTTAGCGTGAGATAGAGAGGGATATATAGGATATGTATGGCTGTAGTGGATCAGTGGGGAGTCCAGTGCAAACGCAGAAAAACGGAAACTGGGATGATATAGGAAGTCAGGCTAAGGCATTATGAAACACCGATGCTATTCCCAGTTTCCATGTCAGTTTCATCATCCATTTTCCTTTCCGTCTGATTTTCCATTGTTCTTCGGATGATGTCCTTATGTAGTGTAGCTCTATATGGTCCCTAAACAGCTAAACCTATAAACTAAATACTGACCCCTGAAGCCTGAATCCTAAGTCCTAAACCCTAAATCCTAAACCTAAACTCTACATCCTAAACCCTGAACCATACATCCGAAACCCTAAACCCTAAAATTGAGGAAAAGCTACCCAGGTTCACGGCTGCGGACACTACATGCAGTTGCCTCCTCATTCAAAGCTTGTCACGCCAGTTTGAACTTAGGGTTTAGGGTTTAAGGTTTAGGGTTTAGGGTTTAGGGTTCAGAGTAGAGAATTTATAGGGATTCTGAAGTACCAAAGTCAAAAAGAAACTGGAAACAATTATTTAGGGTTTAGGGTTTAGGGTTTATGGTCCAACTTAACTGGATAGACCACCGGGTATATGAGGATCTTATTCTGATTTTGGACAATTCCATATGATCTACTTAAGGGGACCATAGGACCTGGGTCCACACCTTCAACATACAATGCGGTAGCTCTTGTGGTTTATAACAGAGCATCCGCTCTCGTGTCGAAAGCGCTTATAGACTGGACGTGTCAAGCACTCCGCCTTCGGCGTATTCACGGAGGCTCGGGCATTGGTAGCCCACATGCAACTCGAGTTTCTCATGGCGACTCGTGAATATGTTTTCTAGGACCCATTCACGGATCCCCAATACAGACACAAATTAGTTTCGTCCCTCCTATGGGGCCCACCAGAAAGGGATCTCAAATGAAGCCTCCTTACACACACAAGAACACTTCAGAGGGCTGATTTCATATCGATTTCTGCATCCCCACCGGGCTGCTGCGCAAGATGCTTCCCCTGAACTCCCCAGGGAATCCCTGAAAATGCCAGTACGCTTAGGCTTTAGGGTGTAGTGCTCAGGGATGCTTGTTCCATGGTACTGCCCAAGGCTCCCTAAGCTTCACCCTAAACCTTAAACCCCAAACCCTGGACCCTACCCCTGAACCCACCCTCCACCCCCCCCCTGCTGATCAGGTAACTATTTGAGAAAGCGGCCGTTTTGGGAATTTTCAATTTGCGAGGAGGTCTCCTTGCGGTGCACGAAATACAGGACCCTGAACCCTAAACCCTATAAGGTAAGGGACCTGTAGGGATCGCTCAGGGCTTAGGGTTCAGGGTTTTGGGCCCACTTAGCCATAGCTATCCCAAGCATAGGGCATGCACGTAGAAAGCTTTCACCACGCCGCGCTCTTGACGAAACACGAGTACAAAAGGGCCAAGGGCGTCAGAATGACCGGAGTCAGACAGAAAAATGCCAAGGCCACAGAAGGCAATAAGAGCTGTAGTCTAACCTCCCAGTATACCCATTAAGAAGCCATGCAGTAGTCCCCTATCTATTTCTCTCTACATAAATATATATATATATATGTATAGATATCCTCTTTAAGGAGTTTAGAGTTTAGACTTTAGCTCATAAAAGAAGAGACGCTTCTTCAAATCTCTTCGATGCAGTCATATGGGTATTTCCATAACCAGGGGGTCCCCTGTATACACATTTTACTATAGTCCTTGAGCCCTAAACCCTAAACCCTAAACAGAGGACCCCAAAAAGAAAGTGCCCGTGTCTGATTTAAGGTTCTGCTTCTCAGTACCTGACCAGGAAGCTCCACACCTTCAAATTTAGGTGTTAGGATCTGCAAGTTTGGGGTTTAGGATTTAGGGTAGGGCTCAAGCTTTAAGATTTAGGGTTTAGGATTTGGGGTTTAGGATTGAGGGGTGAGAGTCGTGACGAGCCACAAGAATACTCATGGCAACAGCATGAGCAATGCCAAAATGAAAAAAACAATGCTGATGAGCTCATAGTATATAACAGTAATTACTCCTACTCTACTCGTTACACCTCGCCTCAGATTCCTTAAGGCTTCCTGGTTACCCCCACGCTTCTCCTTGATCTCGAGGCATTTGTTTTGGAGTTCGGGCTGTGCAACATGCACGGGCTGTACCTGCCAAGACCTTAAACCTTATACGCTGTCCCAACCAAGGGCTCTACACCCTGCAGGCAGCTGAAATAACCCTCACCTGTGACCGTGGACGGAGGCACCAGCCACACTGCCAGCACAAGTCAAGCTATCCTAATGTGGCCTGTGCTGTCATTTCGGGGAACGGTCTTACTTTGATGAGCTCTGTACAAGTAGCAAGCAGAGTTACTTGTTACTCTTGCCCTTCTCCTGGAATGCACATCTACAAAGGCTGCAGCAACTCAACCCCCAGTTGTTCGGCTACGGAATCTGATGTTCCAAGTCTTCTAAGTATTGTATATTGGCATAATGAAACAGAAACTGGAGACTACTATATTTTGTTGGGGTTATATTGGGGTTATACTGGGGTTATATCATCTGTCCGACTGTACAGGATCCTGCATAGGTGAAGCTGGTGATGCTCGAAAAGCAATCATTGCAGCAGCGCACCGTCCCAAGGGGCGCTCATTTAGACACCCGAAAAAGGGTAGAAGCACCCGCCTCATCAAAGCGGAGAAGAGGATCTATGCATGGCTTTCCTGGGCTGTTGCTGGCGAACACCACCCTAAAAGCAACCAAAAAACAATGCAACACATGCACAAAAGTCACAACTTTAGTTTGGCATAATTGTCGAGGAATGCTTTCAAGCACTTACTCACAGCAAATACGATCCTTACAGCGAGGAATTCCCCGAGCATCATTGAATAGATGTGCTGAATGCTTGCAATCCCTCACACTGAAGCGCAGAAGAGTTTCTTGCACGCGACGTGACATCAGCCAGTCATCCCAGGCATCAATCCAGGTCTTGTTCTTGTACTGATTGCGGACAATGTGTTCGATCGCCCTGGCAACCATGACCAGAATGGCAATTGTATCAGCACAGCAAGAACAGTAATAATACCCCCAACGGCAGCTGCGACACAAGCAACAGCACAAGCAGCAGCAACCCCTGCAGCAGCACCCGAAACAACAGTCACTATGACGACGACCACCGCCGCCGCCACCATGACTGCTGCTGCTGCTGCTACTTCTACTGCTACTGCTGCTGCTACTGCTACTGTTACTGCTACTGCTACTGCTACTGCTACTGCTACTGCTACTCCTACTACTACTACTACTACTACTACCACCACCACCACCACGACTACTACTACTACTACTACTACTACCACTACTACTACCACTACTACCACGAACTACTAGTACGTTTACAAGGAGGTGATGATAATAAAAATTTCCTTTGCCACAAAGAATTAAAATCAAACTAAGAACCTCTCCTGCTCCTCTTCCCCCTACTCTGTCTTCCTCCTATAGCTACTAGTAGGACTGCTACTGGTACTACCATACCACGACGACGCATCTGAAGAGAGCTGAGGCCCCAAATGCTTTTATTACGGACCCCATTTCCCAGACCTTTGCTTCAAGATTGGTCCGCCCGGAACTAAGGGGGGGAGGGGGCTTACTATAAGAAACCTCACATTACTATTACTACAACTACTACTGCTGCTGCTACTACTCATGATGAAGCATTATTGATATTGTTTGCGGTCATAACAAGAAGAATAACATTACAGCAGAAGCCGCCGTGCATGACGAAAACATCCTACAGGCAGCGTGGAAGATCGTGGAAGTAATTTGCTGTCTGCTACAAGAGGACTCGTACCGACTGCAACTTGTTGGGAGTGTCAATCTCAGTACCATAAAACAAATGTTTTGATTATAGGGGTCTACCTAAAGGATTACATGGGGATAATTTTTAAGATCCCAGCACCATAGAACCTTAGACCCTAAACCCTTAACCCAAACGCCGAGGCTCCTGATAACTTTTGGCCACTTCTTTCTATCGGAATGGAGATCGGGCAAAGCCTCAGCAAAGCTTTCCCCTCCCATTCCCTAAGACTTACTGGGGTTAGAAGGGAATAAAGGACTATGTATATATATATATATACATATGTGGATTAGGGCATACGGTTTAGGGTTGTTTGGCTAACGAAATCTAAACATTCAACAAGCATACCCTGTAGCAAACAGTACTAGATTAGCTGACAAGGCGCCTTGTTCCAAATGGCATGGTAAGCTGGGATTGGTAGCTGGTATTGCATAAGCGGAGTGTGCATCGGGTAGCAGTCGCATCCGTTCCCTATAAGCTTCACAGCCAAACGCGCGACGCAGCTCTTGTCAAAGGTCATATATGGCAGGTTCGGATCGAACCCAGCAGCAACCAACTCCTTGACGGATGTAATATCTCCTCTGAGAATGAGCGGGGTCTTGAAGGAAGCAAACATCATGGGCGCAGAATAGAAAGTCAGGAAACCCAGAAACCGGGCCGTGATGTGCGACTTGTTCACATCAACGGACTCCAGTAGCTTTTGCCAGGCAACCTCTGACACATGGAAGTTGAACACCATCCAAGACAACAAATCCGGTGATATTGTCTGAAAATTCATGTCATAGACTCCAAGGCCCCAGCATTCCTGCTTGGGTGCCCGCTGCCGGCAGGGGTCTAGGTTGTCGGTATAGGAACATTTCAGATCCATCAGTCTCTGGACCATGCCTGCGCAGTTCTCATTGTGAGAGTTGGCAAGGCTTGCCCATAGCAACAAAGAGAGACCGAAATCGCTCTTTGCTGTCGCATCATAACCTAGAAGAATGAGGGTTCAGGGTTTAGTGAACTTGGGACCCTAGTAAAAATCAGAACTTTGGCTGTTTTCAAGGATTATAATAAACAAAAAGTAAAATTTATTTCCAAGTATCCTAAGTAACCATGTTTCAGCAAGAGGTCGAGCTTCACGTTGTCACAGGCCATGCATGGGATGCAGGCAGACATGATGCCTGTCCCTGTCACAATCCAGTCACTGGCAGGAGTGACACCACACCTTGCGTTTGGATCTGCTCGAGCCTCCAGAAGAAGTTGCACGGAGGTGTTTGCCCCCTGCCCCCAAGCACAGTCAAGCGCGAAATGAAGCGCAGTGCAATTCTCTGAGGAACGAGAGTTCACATTTGCCCTGCTCTGTAGCAAAGCAGCAACAAGGTCAGAGCGACCACCGGCTGCAGCGCACATGAGTAGCGAGATGCCGCTGCTAGCATGGATCATGTCGCAATCCATTCCAGGAGCCACCTGCAAGGTCCCAGCATAAGCCTCCTGTAGCGTACCAGCCAGGCTTTCCTTGATGTCCTCCATCTGCCGAGCTGCCGGAGAAGGTGGTTGCACCTGAGCCGCCTCCTTGTGCTCAAAGCGGTTCGCTGCGCGAACCTGCTGATCCAGGAGGCAGTCTGCCCTGAGGTAGTTGATGTCCACCTTGGCTGCCGTTGAACGCTCACCCTCCACCCAAAACCATGCACTAGCTAGCTGCTAGCTGATCTCCTACCTTGTTCTCCTCCAAAATGTGGACGCCCGTCCAGTCAGGATTGGCAAGGCATCGCGTGTGAACACTCCTTGGCTAAACAAAATTGCTTGCATTGCTTTCCGCTACCATTGCCTAGATCCCTAGCTCACGCACCAATCGTGAACGTTCACTTCTAGAGGTGGTTAGTTTAGGTTTTAGGGTTTAGGGTTTAGGCAGCAATAACACAGGCATGCCTAATCAACCGAGTAGACCATGGCTTGTTGCTTGCAGTTATACTGGAATGACTGTTGTCATTCAATACAACAACGGCAACAACACATCACAGTTCCTGAAATCCCTATATGCCACAAGTTTAGATTTCATGTTCCATGCTCTTGTCCATATGATTTTCCACTATTGACTAATATATATACACACACACATATATACCTATTTTCCATGTTCTTTTCCCTTTGATTTTCCATGATTGGGGCAATATCCCTATATATATATATATTCCGATTTCCCACTTTTTCTTCCATTTGATTTACCACTATTGCGGTAATATCCCTATATATCCCTGTTCTCCATTTTCTCCTCCATTTGATTTTCCACTGTTGGGATACTATCCGTATGTATCCCTTTAATATACCACCTTTAAAAGGACCAACCCTAAACCCTTAACCCTAGGAAATACTAATGGGAGCCTGGTAGCTGACAGGTCGCGTTGCAAATGCCAGGGTGTATTCCTCGGGATATGGCTTATGGCTTAGGGTTTAGGGTTTAGAGTTTAGGGTTTAGGGTTTAGAGTTTAGGGTTTAGGGTTGAGGGTTTAGGGAAATCCGGAACCGGCTTTCTTGAACCAATGTCCTGACTCAAGAAGGGCCTTCAGCATCCGCCAGTTCGAATGGTTTACAGCAAAGCAGGCCAGTGCTGCTACACCCTCACAGGGCCAGTGGGCTGCTTCAATGGGTAACACTTCTGACATCCCCAACCTTGGCTGCTGTTAGGGAACTTAACTTAAGCAACCATAATGGGTATATAGGGTATATAGGGTATATAGGGTATATTGGGTTTATAGGGCTTATAGGGTTTAGGGCTTCTTAAGTTACCATGATGAGTATATACATATATATATATAGAAAATAAATAATAGGGTTTCCCCGGAAGAGTAACTTAAATCAAGTTCCTTAACAGCAACCCAGCAACGGAACGTCAGGAAGCACATGCGCTTCGTCTAAAACGCTGTCCAGCTTACGGGGGTTCTGCTGAAGCTTGATGCGTCTGGCTTTCGCGTCCATCCATGAGACCTTCCAAGAATACAGAGGGAACGGAACTTCTTTCGGTTGGTATGGATCTGTTCCTTTGGGTGCGCTGCGCCCAGGGTTGTATGAGATTCTTCCAACTTTCAGCTTTGCACGCTCGTCGTTGGCAATCTGCCGGCACCACAACTGAAAGCTTTCCTCATTGAGCATCTCCGCCACATTGATCCACACCACCAGCCACCACTGCTCTGCCAACCGATCCCTACCGTGAGCTGCCAGTGATGAAGAGGAAAGGAAGTTGAAGTAGGCCTCCATATGATTCACCTTGTGAGTTGCTGTTCAGACACTATAATTCAGTTACCATAATACGGGTATATAGTACACAACAGGGTTTCCTTCATATAGTAACCCTAACCCTATATCATATACCCTTATTATAGCAACGTAATTTAAGTTCCTTCACATCACGCCAGCCTTGTGGGAGTGTTGGAGGATGGCGGTAGCATACTCGGCGGCTAACAGCTCCTGCAGCTATGGGCATATGAGCTATAGTCTAAAGTCCTCAAAGGGGGGTTATATAGGGGAGTATATAGGGGCCTACTATAGGGGTTATTCAGGGGGATACTAGGAGTTTAGACAGTGGCTCATATGATAATTTTCTCAAAATTGGAGGTTTTGGGTTTTGGGTTCAAGGGTAATTTGCCAAAAATGGGGGGACCCTAATGTAAC
>CAJNIZ010045883.1:16100-42650 GCA_905231905.1 Symbiodinium pilosum
GGGTTTAGGGTTTGGGGTGCTGGGTGAAGGAGGCCACGGCCTGAGAGTGTTTTGAGGAGGTTTTGGGGGGTTTGGAGTTGAAGGTGTATGAGGGTTTAGAATGTCTTTGGGCTTGTTTGGGTTTAGGCGAGGAACGGTATCTCACCCAGGAACCATCAAATCCCAATGAACACTGTAGCAGAGCGAATGATGGAGGCGGCAGGAAGCTACAACACCTCGAACTGAGGGTTATATGGGTATAATGGAAAAGAAAATGCAAGCTAGTACATCATAATGAAGTATATCTTGTGGCTATATGCTGAAAAACTGTCAGATGCCTCAGAACATGTCAAGTGGGGAAGAACCACTCATGTGGCTCTGTTGCCTATACCCTCAAGCCCGAAAAGTGACCTCTTTGCGAGTTGCGACCGTCACTGCAAGTACCTATACCATTTGGTAAGTGAAAGAAGACTATAAGCATGGTGCTTCTTAGCAACACTGATGACACAATACAACATGAGTGCCAGCATTGCAAGTGAAACAGTTCTCCCGAAAGTACTCAAATTGGCGAATCAGGAACAGCATATCCAAGCTATGAGGATTCCTCTTGTAGTGTCACCCAAAACCTGTGACCCCTGACTTTCCGGATAGCCGTCAACCCTAAACCTTGGGACTCAAAGCCAAGCAACGCTGCGTCAGCCTGGTGCAACATCAACCTCAGCTTTGCATTTGTGCGGTTCGGGGTTTGGAGTTTAGGGCTCGGGGTTTGGTTTAAGCTTGGTTTTACCGCCTAAAAAGGTAGGCAACGCTTATTACGAAAAACTTACGCTTCTTGGCCTTCTTTGGCGCCGTACAAGGGTTGATACTGTGCTAGGGTTGCCTCGGTAGGGAACTGGGGGATGTATTACTCAATCATTGACAATCAAATAGAAAAGATAGTGGAAAACTAGATGGAAACTGGAATGATACGGGGTTGTAGGTTCAGGGGGGCGATAGGCATATTACAAAACACCAATAGTAACTGGGTGGGATATGGGCTTTGACCTGGCTATTGCTAGAGTTTTTCCTATCTGGGTTACCACTTGCGTGCCAATGATGCATGCTATGGTTGATACTGAAAATTCCGCATGACCTTATGATACTAAGTTTGATGACAGTCTGCAGATGACTTGCATACAGAATTATGCATCAGCATATATGATGAAACTCGCCTCACCTCAGAGACAGCTTGACGAAAAAGGAAGGATGACAATCCGACTAAATCTGCAAGCGAAGGCACTTCAATGCTCGCTGGTACATGCTTGTCTTGTTAAGAATCGCATCGTCGCTGTCCTGAGCGACCAGCATGGGAATGTTGCTTTCTTCATGTTGGATGCTGGTTTCAATCCATTTGGTCGCATCACTTCTTGGCTCTGTGGAATATTCTTTCTTTGAGGCTGTGTGGTGCCTGAGGCTGAAGGGTCCCGTGGCAGGCAATAAGACACTAGAGAAGTAAAGCTATCATGGAGAACGCATATGCGCGGGTCTGGAACTTCTTTGTCAGGGTGGGTCACTGGAAAGGCTTCCTCAACAGCTGGCAACTTTCTAGGGAAAACAGTGATCAGGATTTCTTTGCAAGGTTCCACATGGAACTTGCGCAAGACATGCGTGAGCAAAGTGAGGCACATCGGATTGCCCGTCAGACCCGCGTACGAAGGGTTGCCAATGATCTCCTGAGCCGTCTTTCATGCCAAGTACTACAGGGGCCAAATTCATTACCACTATCATTTTGAGGTCCATTTGAGGTGCCATAGACCATAATTAAACAAGAAATATAGAATCATAATATTGGTAATCTTTTTGAACCTCTCTATATAAAGCCTCTCAACACTACGGGTCGCCGCCCTGAGGATGTTCTTTTGGAGAAGCTCTACCAGAGTCTCATCTGCATTAAAAACCTAGACTAGGATCCCCTACATCACACCATATGGGGCTTCCCTTCTTCTTATGCACAAAACTTGCTCTTCAGAGCCTGGCTGCCAACAGCTTCTGAATCCTGGACTCGGGTTCGCGAGCTCGCTTGAGGATGGATTCAGCAAGTCCCAGGCAATTCTGCAGGCTGAGCCTGCCCATGAAACAAGCCACGAAGCCGAGGAAGGCCAGCTGCTCCTGCTCTGCAAATCCTAGGACCCCTGGTCGGGAGGTCAGCATGGGAAAGTGGCAGGGCTCTGTTTCCAGGAGCGACTTCAAGTACTCCAGGATCATGCCACGTTTCGTTGCTGCTTCGTCCAAGCCGTCGAGAAGGATGAATAGGCCAAGGATGTCTTCGGACCCATCTGCCACACTGGGCGCCTCATCCTCCTCTGGTTTCCCCAAACAGGAGCACCCTTCAAGAATTGAGGGAGATTCAGGGATTCAAGGAGATGTGGAGGGGTCCCTGTTCAGCAGGGTAAAGACATTAATATACTATACTCTAAAAGAGTATATTATATTATAGTTGTTTGTATATTATCGTATATTAAACTATATTGTATAATGTATGAAAGTATACTATAGTATACTCTAGTATTTTTGGAAACACCCTCCTGTGCTTCGTCGACCTGACTGGCCTGACGCACCTGCACGATGAGCTGTGACAAGGACGAGTCCGCACCATACTTCCGCGACATCCACACGGCGATGGGATCCAGGACAACATCCGCCTGCAGCTAATCCTATAAAGCCTCATACAACCCACAGCGAGGCTCACACAGAACCTTACAGTACCGCCTTCACATCTGACTTGGACCTCATAGAAATCCAGTGACACCTCAATAGGCTAACGTTGCCTGCATGAATTCGAATAAAAACCTTTCCCAACGTGATCCCGAAACAAAAAAACACCTTCTTTACAACCCTCATGCTAGACTTAACACCGAATAGTGGACTTTGGTGGTTTCCGCAAAATCGGGTTCCTTTTTTAGGGGTCCGCATGATAAGAATCATAATACCTTTCGACCATCAGCAGAATGTAATCTATATATCCCTATCCTAGAGTCCCTATATAACCCTAAACCCTGAGCCTTGACCCCTGATCCCTGAACCCTTACAACCCTGAATATCATGTAACCCTAAACTCTTAAACCCTAAACGCTGAAGAATGAATAACTCTAAACCCTTCAACCCTAAACCCTCAATATCGTATCACCCCAGGCCCTTCAACCCGAAAACCTGAATTTTTTGTAACCCCAAACCCTGAAACCCTAAACCGTAAACCCATATCCCCCCTCATCTTTCGACCTCCAGCATCATGTCTGGAGCTTCAGCCATCTGCCGCGAGATGTCGACCAGGGGAACCCGGATTGGCACCATCACCTGGCGGATTAGGCTTTGGGGCAACCCCCAGCTGATATACTAAATCCCCTCCACCCTGAAATGATTCCCCATAAGAGACCTTCTAGATTGGGGGACATATTCAATACGAGATTTCTTTAGACAGAGGGCTTTGGGTACCTGAGGGATAATTCAAGATTGTGATGGGGTTGTGTAGACATTCCACGGCCTGCAGCACGGTGATTTGCTTGAAAGTCCCAAGTCTCGATACCCCTAGGGTTTAGGGTTAGGGTTTGGCCGTAATCTCTGCAAATGTGCCTGGACCTCCCAGCCGAGAACATCCAAATGAAGCCGCCAATAAAAAAATTAAACCCTGAATCCTAAACCCTAAACCCGAAACCCCTAAACCCTCAACCCTGAACCCTGAACGGCCTGAACTCTGCGCACACAAAGGGGCAGCCCTGAAATCTAAGCTGCCTGGTGGGGCTCTTTCTTCGGCTTGGCTTTGCTCTTCGGGTCCTTCTCCTGGAAGTTTGCCCAAAGTACGTTCTCGGGGCAACGCGTGGAAACACATGTAGAGACCATAATGAACTGTAGTTTCAGACCAGTACTTTCCCAAACCCTCAATCCTAAACCCTCAAATCCCAAACCCAAAGCCCTAAATCCTAAGTCCAAATCCGATATCCTCAATCCCTAACGTTCAATCCTAAACCCTAAACCCTGAATCCTCAATCTTGCTTTAAGGAAATCCCCTCCTCCTTGGAAGGTTTCTTGGCCTCGGCGGCGTCACGAAGTTCCTTAACCTGAGCCAGGAGTTTCGAAAAAGAGGTTTTAAGGGTTTTGGGTTTTGGGTTTAGTCTTGAGAGGTGAGGGTTTAGAGTCTAGGGTTTAGGGTTTTCAGGCTTAAGGGATTTAGGGTTCTGATGTTGGGTTTAATATAAATGTGGGTCTCAAACGCCAATTCGAGGGATCATATAGGGGCTACATACCAGGCTACATAGGGCTGCGATAGTGGTATAAAAGGTTTTTACTACTTGTAGAGGTTTCTCCAAATGGGGTCTCCTAAAGAGCCCGAAAATTACAAATGGAATGAAAACTGAGGTTATACTGGTCTATAGGGATCAGGGTTTCCAGAAATCAACAAAACCTTTTTGGGTGGGGTTCCTATACTCAGTCCTCTAATATTTCTAGGGTCTATATCAGACCCTACCATACAGCAGCTTCTCAAATCAGGCACCCTTACGGACTGCAGATTGTGGCCCGAAACTAAACCCTGAACCCTAAACCCGAAATCCTAAACCCTAAAACCCAGCCCTGCAAGCTATGGGGCTCGAGGATGTACGGGAAGGAGAGTAAAGACAAGGCTTTCGATAGAACTCCAGTGCTCTTTGGGCAAGGGTTTAGGGTTTAGGGTTTTGCGTTACTTGCTGTACAATATCCGAGGCGACCAGAACTAGAATAAGCTTTCAAGCTAGTTTGCGGGCGTCATTTGTTGTATCTAGGTGCTGCTGGGTTTCAGGGCTCAGGGTTTGGGCTTTGATCTAAAGAAGCTATGCACCGAAAAACCGGTGAAGGACAATCCTCGTTGGCAAAACATGCTGCCCCAAACCCTAGAGCCTATATAAACCCTAAATCGCGCTACCAAAGTGAGGGAACCTAAACCCTGAACCCGAATAGAGACGGGATTAAAGGCGGTTTAGGATTTAGGGTCTACACTCCTTCAAGGGGATTACATAGGGGACTATATAGCAGAGAAGCGGGATAGTAGGAGTTTAGACTCTTGCTCATGTGTCGTCTTCGCACATGTCTCCCCTGCTCCTGGGCCTATTCCTTCATCCTCCTCGCTCCTTCTGCCCCCTTTCGTTCCTCTTTCTTGGAGTTCCTCAAGATATTAGGATATTATAATGGGATTCTACCCCAATAATGGAAAATCAAAGGAGAAGCATGTGAAAAATAAAATTGACTCTGGGGCTGTACATAAAGGTTACATGGTAGATTCTCTATCATAATCATCCTTACTGCGCAGAAAAACACCAAACTGCTGGCGGCAAACCTGTGCAGAAACGCCAGCATCTAGCTCGCAAGTGCTTTCCTATGTAAAACCCAATCACCATCACTACGACTCCTCGAGCCAAAGCTCACCCCCTCTGCTTGATATCTTTACACGCATTCCAGTTGCAAACGGTCTCCACCGCTGGTAAGGGCGTTGTGGAAATACTGCTGGTACTTTATTTGGGAGTTTCCCAAAATTAGGTGCACCTTTGTGCGGGTCCCTATTTCCAAGGACTATAATCTTAGGGGGTCTCTATAGGGCCCCCCCTATTTAGGGGAACTACCATCTAATCCTGTTATAACCCTCTATACAATAGCTTCCATTCAATTTTGCATTGGGTTTTCCATTTGATTCTCCATTATTCCTATATAGCCCTCTCCTTGTTGAATACTGATGCCAAGGCAACTATAGTCTAAACTCCTAATATCCCCCTCAATAAGACCTACAGCAGTCCCCTCTCAAATCCTCTATATAGCCCCCTTCAAGGAATTTAGACTTTGGCTCAAGTAGCCTCCATTTGGGCCACCTCGGCGAGGAGTTGCTTGGTCAGAACAGTCTTGCCGGTTCCGCCATCCCCGATGACCAGACTTCGTCCGCAAAACAGCCTCATGGAAAGGCTAGCTTTTTGTCTTAAACAAAAGGAAAGGCTAGTTTAGGTTTTGGGGTTTATGGCTTAGGGTTTAGGGTTTGGGAGGTTGGAGCTAAGCTTTAATTTGAGCCCTAAAGATGCACAGTGCAAGAGCCAGCCTACAACCCCTTAGCCTTCGTGGCAGCTCACCCACGCATCCCGTGCAAGGTTTTAAACCCTCAACCCTAAATCCTAAACCCCAAACACTAAATCCTAAACCCAAACCCTTAACCCTAAACCCCCTTTGGGGCTGGCGGCTAAGAGCTGGGGTTCGGGGTTTAGGGCTTGGGGTTTGCGCGAGTGATTGCCTGGGGGCCCTTGGTCTTTGAACAATTCCTGTACTAAGAAGCAACAGTGTTTAGGAGTGAAGAAGGCACGTTCAACAAGTCTGAGGATGGAATCTAGTTCTGCAAGTGAAGGCCCCACAGCAAGGAGGTAAACACCTGCATCCGAAATCCCGCACTTGCACCAAAAACCATTAAGCCCTAAACCCTCAACTGTCGCAATTAAACAAAACAATCCTACATGACCCCTATATAACCCCTGTATGCTGCCAATATAAAACATAAGTTTAGTAGCTCCAATGTCAGCATGTCGGGTGCGAACTTCTTGTACACCTTTGAGACCTTCGCCCACAAGACTTTCGCCTGTCCAGAAAACAGCTTCAACACATGGGCTTCAAGCGTCCACATGAGGGTTGATGACCTTAAACCCTAAACCCTGGGGTTGTGACAGGGAGTCTGACCTGGTTCCATGATACCTTCCTAGTGCCCTTGATCCCCGTTTTGTCAGCTAGCTATGCTTGAAGCTTCCCGAAGCAAATTACACGAACACAAGCCACCAGCGAATCCCGCATTCCAAGTTTTACGTTTTGGTGATTCTGCTGATTGCAGCTGCTGACTGTGCATTGGCAGGAAGAAGGGCAAGTGCGATGCCCAACTAAATGCGCAAGGCGGGATTGGAAAAACAACCCCAGAAAGCCCTGATTGTAAGTGATTTTGCAGAAGGAAAAGCAAAGCCAAGAATCCGCCCAAGACTTTGCCCAAAACCCGCCCAAAACTCAGGACATGAACCATATACATTAGGTGGACCCCCCACCCAGTAGTAGTGACTAGGAGGAATAGGGTCCTCTGATATTCTTATAACACCAATTATACCACTTTTACTGGGTGGGGGGGGTCCTCCTGACCTAGCCTATACGGTAGTTTCCCTAAATAAGGGGACCCCATATAGACCCCCAAATACTATAATCCTATAATGGACCCCGCAATAAGGTATCTCTAATTTTGGGAAAGTCCTATACATTTTTCTATAACCCTAGGCCTTGTCTGGAAGACAGGCCAGACGCGTGTTCAACGTACCCGCAAATTGAAGCGCAAGCCTTGACTTAGGGTTTATGGTTTAGCGTTTAGGATTTAGGGGTTTCGGGTTTAGGGTTTAGGGCTAGCCGGGCATAGGTCAATTTCTAGCTGGGGTTAATGGAAGATGAAATGGAAACTACAATTTAAAGCTTCGGGTTTGGGATTTGTAGGGATTGTACAGGGGTTCTACAAGGATTGTACAGGGACAGTACCCGAATAATGGAAAAGCACATGGAGGAGACCAACGAAAATGAAATGGAATCTGGGCTTACTTGGAGGGTCAGGGTGACTTAATAAGTAGGCTAATAACCCCTATAACCCGTATAGTAACCCTAGTTATCCCATTAAAATCCCACTTACTAAGTCCCCTGACCCTCCAAGTAGGGTCTAGGGTTGATAAGGACTGTTGGGTTGAGACCTCTTGGCACCCTAAACCCAAAATCCCGGACCCTTAACCCTAAACCCGCTTGAACCGTACCAGGTCGCTGAAAGCCTTACCTTCAACAGAATTTTCTGAGGAAGTCGTTCTTGATGCTTTGGTTCCTAGATGTTCCCTGTTGGCATCTTCGGAGCGGCGACGGTAATGTAGACCCATGAGAAAAAAAACGTCCTTTTAAGGGCCGTAATATTAGGATCCCTACTATAATCCCTATTCAGGAGTGGGGGGTTGATTAATAAAGGGTCTACATTACGCGGTGTGTTTGGAGACATACTCAGGCTTTTGCTTTTTGAGGTCGCCTTCACATGAGCTATGGTTACTAGTTCCCATAATACAAGCAATGGACATAATTTCCTTTTCAGGAGTGCATTATGGATTATACCAAACTGCCACAGAAACCCTTATATCCACTCTTAATAGGCCCCCGGAAAGCCCTAACATGAGGCTCCATTTGCAAGCTGGGACACGGGACTGAGTGCTACTACCACACATTTGTCATTCTTCCAACCGAACTTGAAGCCTTTCAAAACTTTGTTTCCGGTGGGCAACCAGCCTCCAACCCCAAGGCGTCCCTCGAGAAAACCTGAACCCCAAGCCCTAAGAAACCTAAACCCTAAACCACCCAAAGCCCTAGGGTTTAGGGAACCCTGAATGGTTTGGCTGCGAGTCAGGACGAGCGGCTCTGTACAGTGCTCCGTAACGTTGACTTTCTCACGCGTAAGGATGTCAGTTGTCCAGGCCTCGGATGATCCTGCTTGAGCACAGTAGGTCTGGAACTCGAGCTCAAACCTTAGAGCCACAAGTGTTTCGGGTTTAGGGTTTAGGATTCGGTTGAGGGTTTAGGGGAAATGGTCCTGCCTCCAAAGCCCCAACCTCCTGAATTCCCCAAACCTCCGCCTTTATAACATGCCGCACAGGATGTCTTGGATCCTGCCCCCACTCGGTTCAAGGTTTAGGGGTTCAGGCCTTGGGATTAGGTCTTGAGATTTTGGGGGCTTCGGGTTTCGGGTTAGGGTTGGGGTTTAGGGTCATATTCAGGGCAATGTATAAATATATTATGCATACTATACAACTGATAATGAGTGGGGGCAGTACCCAAACGATGTCCAAAACCGGGCTTCAAAAGCAAAACCTCAGTCCGAGCGGCCTCCGGGCTCCTTGCATGATATCTAAAACCCTGAACTACCTGAACATCTGCACTAAAAGATCATTAGCAAAAGTAATCATAGCGGCAAGAATCAAACACAAAACCAATACAACTACTCGTACTATATAATATGACTCAAAATAACAGCATCAATCATAACTATAAGTTTGTAGTTTTTCATAATGCTAGTAGGGGATGCCAGGCTCCTGCCAGATTTCTGGGTCTGCTTGGATCAGCCCTGCAAGACCCCCCCAAGTGGTAGTTTCCTAAACAAAAGGGACCCCATATAGACCCCAACATACTACAGTCGACCCCCAAGAATGTGCCCCTTAACCCTAAACCCTAAACACCCCATAGTTTAAGGAAACCCTAACCCTGAACCCTACATCCCCTACATTAAATGTACCCCTGGTTTAGGGGAATCCCCCAAGTCTCCGGCTCATAAGCAGGCACCGCCATCCTGAAAACCAGGATTCAAAGGCAACGTTGACTTCATTTAGAGTTTAGGGTTCAAGGTTTAGGGTTTAAAGGTTTACGGGCTCAATGTTCAAGGTTTAGGGCCCCTATACCCTAAACCCTAAACCCTATACCCTAAACCCTATACCCTAAACCCTATACCCTAAACCAGGTTTAGCTTTAGGGCTTAGGATTCCCCAGGTGACTGCCAACAATGTGATCACGTGATTTCACAGATCGGAAGACTTGAAAAGGGACTCTACTTGGAGGCCCATGGGACTTAGTAATTACTGATAACTGGGATTACAACCCTACCTATAATTGGGGCAACTCCCTATAATTGGGCCTCCAAGTACCTTTGACAAGCACACGCATGGCAATGCTATCAGAGTCATGTTCATGGTAGTTGCGCAATACTGTTGATTCTAAAAACCCTGCATGTCCTTAGTAGCCTTAGTACACTATAGTACCGCAACTCCAAAGGTACAGGGTACTGAGGGTTCTCCAGGATTTTGACTATCCACCCTAGAACCGGAGCGCTGCATAACTTCTCGTATATAACCCCTGAGGTAACCCCTATATAACTCCTACATCTCCCTAATCCCTAAACCCTAGTCCCTGAACCCTAATCCCAACTAATCCCTCAACCCTAATCCCGAAACCCGAAAAACCTAAGCCCTAATCCCTAAACCCTTCAAACTTCCCGTCCTTTCTCCAGCCACGGACGTACTCAATCGTCGTCCCTTCTGCCCCTCCCATTTTCCCAGCGAAGCCTGCCAGGCCATGCTTCAGCCCTGCTAGTTGTTAGTAGTCAGTACGCTGTTATACTAGATTACACTATATCATACTCTGTCATTAGCATATTATACTCCATTAGACACTACTATACTAGATCACACGAGATCATATTATACCATTGGGATTTTCCGGGGGCTACTATGGAGATCCACTAGAAACTACTACATTGTTGGGGGTTACGTGTGAACTAAGACAAGGATTTCTTTCAAAACCAGAAAGAAGGGAAGGTTGGTCTTGAGCTTTGCATGCAATGGTATATGGGGGTCACCCAAAATTAGGGATGCCATTTTGGGGCCTCCATATTAAGGACAAGAATATTTTGGGGTCTACATTAGGGTCCCCGTATTGAGGGAGACTACCAAATTACTGCGGCAACAACGACCGTAAACGGAACAGTCATAATCATTGCGCTGATGAATGACCAGTGGCGTGCTCAACCAACGAAGACGCGACAACTTCCCCTTGCAAAGGCATGGGGGCAACAGCAAACGCAACTTCTTGACTCCTGGCCACTACTGTAGAGGTCTGAAAAAACAGACGCTTTCTCCTTGGCTGGAAAAAGACTGTTACATTTATAGTCCCCCTTAAGTAGATAGAATATGGCTTTGGGCATATGATCCCCATATACCCCATATTCTATCTACTTAAGGGGGACTATGATTCTGAAACTGCAACACCCCGCGGCTGAAGCCCTGAACCCCCAAGGCCGAAGCCCGAAAGCAAAAACTCACACCACCTAAACCCCAAATTCTGAACCCCAAAGACGAAACCCGGAATTCAAATCCCAAACCCTAAACCCCAAAACTGAACCCTAAATCCCTAGCCGTAAACCCTAAAACCCATATCAAAAGCCCTAAAGCCCAAACCCCAAACAATAAACTGTGTGGCCTCAATCCACTTCGAGGCTGTCGGGCCGATCTCTTCGCCCATCGACCAGAGGATGCGCTGGACACCAGCCACAGCAAAGTACCTGGTGGATTTAGGGTATCTTTCTTTTGTGACCTCTTCTCCACCGGGTGGATTTAGGGTTTAGGGCTTAGAGTTTAGGATTTAGGGTTTGGGGTTTCGGGTTTGGGGCTTAGAGCTTAGGATTTGTGATTTGGGGCCTAGGGGCTTTAAGGGTTCAGGTCTGGGTTGCATTACGAAACGCGAAAAAGTGCATATATATATATATATATGGGTGTGTGTGTGTGTATAAGGGAGATTTACACGCATGCAAAGGTTTAGCCCATGCAGGGATAATGGTTGATGATAAAGTGATTCTCATCTCAAGTGCAACATGTTCCATGCCTGACAAGTCAACGAGTCAATAATCATATTTGGGCACCTGTTCTGCACGGTCTTTTCCATCAAACGACCCATCGAACCCTAAACCTTCAGCCCTAAGCCCTAAACCTTAAAGCTAATCCCCTCACTCTCGAGGCGCAAAGCTCGCGTCTTCTGGAACAAAGTCGGCTCCTGCATCTTGGAACTTGACTAAAAAAGCGAGGTTGAGGGCTAAGGGCTTAGGGTTTTTTAGGGCTTAGGGCTTAGGGTTTAGGGCTTAGGGCTTAGGGCCTAGGGTTTAGGATTTAGGGTTTAGGGCTTTGGGTTTATGGTTCAGGGTTTAATGAGGATAAGGGCGGATATTCCCCCAATAGCGGGGTTCTCAAGGGTTCTTCCGGGGTATACACAGGAATGGCAAATAGGATGGAAACCTATCATTTGAGCTGTAGTCTAATCTCTTAGCATCCCCCTCAATAGCCCTAGTCTACTCCCCCCCTGATCCCCCACATAACCTCCGTTTAAGGAGTTTAGACTACAGCTCATTCGGGGTTTAGGGCTAAGAGTTTCTGATATGCAGAGTTTTGCTTTTTGTATATTGGGGTCTATGTTGGGGCCCGCTGTCTATGGAAACCTCCATATCCTTTCAATTTCATTAAGTAAGGATAGTGGCTATAAAGGATAAGTAGGGATTATGTAAGGGAGAATGCAGCCAAAATGGAAAATTCAATGGGAAACTGGGATTATGTGGGGGTTATACAGGGATGTTTGCTCACCCTGCAAGGCCCCCCCGCCCCCCTCCATGTGGCATGATGGACATGTTTTCAACTCTACCTTAGGAAGGCCCCCATGTGGTCCTGGGGTCTTGCGTCTAGGTCTTGCGGTCTAGAGGTTTAGAATAAGTTTAGGAAATAGATAAGAACCTATTAACCCCCCCTTATGGTGGTCCTGTTTCCTTGGGCTGTGGTCTTGTTGATTACTTCAGGTTTATGGAGAGAGTTCACTGAGGATCAAAATATTGATCGGTTCATGGGAGGCTTCAACAAGGTTAACGAAAAGGCTCACAGATTGTTCATCATTCAGGGGATTTTCCCGCGTTGTCAATTTGATCTTGGGGAATTCCTGAATGATAATCCTAACCCAAAACAACATACACAATCCACAACCCTGTACAGGGCCTTTATGGGGGTTGCTGTCACCCACAACGAACCACAACTTAGATGGACGAGGCTCGCTGTAACTCTGCATACGGGCTGACCACGCGAAGAGGGCGATAGCGAAAGGTATGCCGTCCTAAGCAAGAAATCAGGCCATAAATCATGATCTAAGGGCTACAGGACGTCCCTTCGTGGACACCCTTGTAAGTCCCTTGAAGCCTAAGCTTAAGCGCCCTAACATGAGACTCATTATGGGAGTATGTCAGGCAATGGGATTAGGGGTCCCTTCTAGGGGTCTCTCTTCATAACCCTTGACATGACATGGTTCTTCCTGTGGGCTAAGGGAGCAGACTGCAAGGTCAGGAACATATTCAATTTAGGGTTTAGGGTTTAGGGTTTAGGGTTTAGGGTTTAGGGTGTAGGGTTGGGTTGTCCGTATTGCGAGCCTACAAGGGACATGAGGAAAAACGTGTGGGGTCCCTGTTCCACTGTGCAGGGATTGCATGGCCAAAAACCAGAGCTTCCACGATTCGGCCATAGGATTACACTGTGGGAAAGAACACTCTACATGGCTTTGGGAAGAGGTTATCCATGTAGGGCCTCCGTATAATCCCAGTTCCAATGGTGTTTTGCATGTTGCTTTCCATGGCAAAGAATGGGCTGAGAGCAAGGAAGCTTCGCACTGTTGGCGCGAGAGCCAAGTTGCAGCGCAATTCTGATCTCTACCACTGGTAAGAACAAAAACAAGGTAACAATGATCAGGCTAAAAGCCTTTGCAAGCCCCCCAAGTTTTGCGCGAGTGAATTTCCAGCCACAAGTAACCTCAGCTTAAAGACTTCTGCCTTGGGCATCTTGACATCTTGTCAGTGTCTTCCGATGTAACATTCTGAAGAGTTCCCCCCGGAAAGAAAGCAAAAAAAAACTTAGCAAGCTCCACGTGTACCTCATCTATGCCCACTGGATTAGCCTGAGCTTCGTTGTCTGGGGAGCCGGGACCGCTTTCGAAGAGGCACATGCAATGACGAATTCGTACAAGAATTTGAAAAAAAAGCTTGGCGACGGGATCTTCCTTCAATTCATCCAAGAGCGAAACTGGCAGATCGGTTGTAGCATCAGGGGTCGTGCACAGGATCTTCGCGATGGACTGGATATGCTTCTCATTGACAGAGTCTTGCAGGTACATGAAAGTACACGCTGAGAGGAACTTCGACAAGTCCATCAGAACGTGCTTCCCAGACTCTACCTGTGGCCACAGCGACTTTCTGGGCTTGAAACAGCATCAAGTTTTCATCACACTCTACCCTGCAGCCTATAGCCATGTCAAAACACGTGACAACTTGAAACCATCACTGTATTCACAACATTTCCTGTGAGCATGGACGACTGTGTGACTGTACATCAGAGGTACCGTCGCGAAGTCGATCAGCCAAACCAGACCCTGCGAGTCCACGAGAAGGTTTCCACCGTGGAGGTCGTTGTGGCACAGGCCTTACACACCCAAAATCATGGGTTTTCCCTATTACCCCCCTGGATAACCTTAATTTAGGACCTAGGGGGAAAGGGGGTAGCATAGAGGGGGTAGTAATCTGCCTGCAACTCAAGCCTGTCAATCCGGCAACTCCCACTGCTGACTGCTACTGCAGCCTTTCTACTACGAAGACCACGGGGGGACGACGACAACTTCTACTAGAACTTCTGAAACCCCTGCCCCTAAGCCTTGCCCTTGCTACTGTTCCTCCTCCTGATCCTGCTGGTACGTCGTCTACTACTACTACTACTACTACGACGACGACGACGACGACGACTACTACGACGCAAAGACCACCATCACGACTGTCGGCCCGCACCACCACCACCACCACCACCACCACCACCACCACCACCACGCTTTACCACTTCAAATGTCGCTGCTTACGTGGACGCAAGCCCCATGGGTCGAAAACAGTGCTTTGGGGTCTAGGGTTTAGGGTTTAAGCAGATTCCTGCTGCGGTTGTGACGCCGAGGGGCCAACCACCACCTGCCTCTTGAACTTCTCAGAAAGCTTGGACTCCATTCCCGAAAAATGCTGGAACATGTCTCGCACCGTCTGCTTCCTAGGGGACAAGGGAATTCATTATGTAGGGATTCTAGAGGGATCATATTGTATGGCTTAGGCTTTCGTAAGGCCATATCCCTAAATCTTATGCTCTTAAGCCTGGATTCCGACCGCAAAGCTCTTGAATGATTGTCCCATTTGGGTCCAAGTCATCTATCTCCACAGGCTTCTGGAATCCAGCTGCCAATGCCGGAGATTTCGCGGCACGCTTGGCCCCCTCCTGCGACAAGTTTGAACTTTAGAAAAAAAAGTCGTCTGGCAACCAATTACGTGCGTGTGACTTCAGAATATAATGGCGAGGAAGATGCTCACGCGCAAGCTAAGCTCGCATGTGAAGACCTGTTACGTGCGCACCTTGGCGCGGTTGAGGATTCCGTGACCGACGAAGCGAACGATCTTGTAGGAGTCTGCAAGCGATAGTGACTTGATATTTCGGTCTGACCTAGGCTGCGCGCACCCACAACAAAATGAGAGGGCGTCATCATGGCGAAATGTACGGAGAACAACAAAAATCAGCAACATCTCTGTCCATCATGACCAATCACCAGATTGATAGTCAAAATCGCCATCAACATGACAGACATGGAAGAACGGGATCAGCCCTAAACCATTAACTCTTAGCGAACGAGCTTGGCTAGTCCAAGGCCCAGGCATCGTGAAGTGATACATGCGCCTTTCCAGCGCTTCATTGAGAATCGGAATGATGTCCACCGTCATAGTAACCTGGCATAGATATTCGGGAACGAAGACTACTCCTTCGCGTCTAATGCCCAGTCATGGGCATTCCTTTAAGATGCAAAAGTTTTAGGTATTCTTTTGGCTCAATTGGAATTGGCTACTGCGCGTGCTGCAGGAGATGACCCATCCATGATGAGCATTATAATATCCTGGTGAGTTTTTGTTTTGGCTAAGCACAGGGGACGTTTATTGTTCCGCACAAAGGCTTACAAGCAGCACTACCGTGAGAATGCATAGACTGATACAGAACCCTAGCAACAATAGCAGAGGCAGCAGTGCCAGAACAAAGTCACAGCACAACGACAAAATCTCTCCTATGACGTGATTCTTGAGGAACCCTGAACCATCCCCCCGAGACACAGAACGAAGACGCCATCAAGAAAAACCAGATAGCTGGGTATTGGGACAGCACACAGAGGAGGGCAAGCAACATCCATGATCCAACGGCCCGAAAGCGACGATGACTACGAGAATTTCTGACGAGTCAGAAGCACGTTGAAAAGTTGAAAAGCGGTGGCGAGGATCGCAATGAGCCCTGTGATTAGAGTTGACATTTGACATGCAGCTGCACCGACATGTGGAAGCTCGAACCCATATCGCAGCTCCACCTCCAACAGGGAGGCGAAACTCCTGAACCTTTGGTGGACGATCTCCAAAAGTTGCTTGCAGCGAAACGAGGATCTTCGCGCCAACCATTCGTGAATGAACCTTACGAGCTCCTTCAAAACTTCCCACAAAGCTTTGATACAACTACAATAGGCACCTCATGCAAACTCGTGCGTTCAACCTTGGGAAAATGCCCAGCTCAGCCATGACCCTAAGCCACCCCTTAACCTCAAAACCGCTCTCCCCCTCCCCCCAGCCTCAAAAATAACTGTCCCTAATCACCTCAGACTTCCACCCATTTGTTTTATAGACATCTATATATATGTATATGTCTATATTTTTTTTCACATAGATGTGTGTGTCTCTCTCTGTTTATCTATATATCTATCTATCTATCTATCTACGTCTCTATAATGCGCGGCATGGGCATGTATATATGTACATCCTTAGTACTAGAAGCCCTTCAAAGAAACCCTTTTGAATGCAACCCCAAACTCCCCATCCTGAACTGAGCTCAAACCCCTTCAAACCCTGAACCTTAAACAGTAGGTTCCATGTTTTTTTAAATGTGATTCTCCGTTCTAGGGGTAACATATCCCATATATCCCTACATAACCCCATGTAACCCCGAAAACCTAAATGATCTAGTAGCTTCCTTCTTTATTTTGCATTCCCCTACACAGCCCCCAACTCACCCCTACATCCCTACCGTAATTCCAATAGTGTTCATGTTTTCCACTTTTCCATTATTCCTACATAAACCCTATATCCTATCTACAGCCGCTTCCATTTTCTCTTCCTCACGTCACCCTATCATAACCCTACAGAAAAGTATGACCATAAACCCTAAAACCCCTAAAACCCCTAAAACCCTAGAACGCTATACACAAAACCCTTAAGCCCTCATGTGGTGGTTGTTCAAAATACTTGTCCCCAAAATGGCCATAATGTAGGTTTTTTGTTTGGTTAGGATCCCCTTTTAAGGAAGTGTATTCCCAATGGTCCCTTCTTTACAAGGACCTTTAGAACAACCCTCATGTCCCCTCCAAAACCCCAAAGGGCCTCTGCGAGCTCGGCTTCCAAAATGGAAGCAAAAGTATGCACGGGCGGCGCCTCCAAATGGGAGTTTCCCTAAATTACTGGGTTTACCGTAGGCTTTAGGGTTTAGGATTTAGGGTTTAGGGTGGGGGAAATTTATATAGGGCCCCGTATTATCATAGGAACCTATATATAGGACCCCGTATGGACAGTAATTTAGGACAATCCCCAAATAGAAATCCAGCGAGTTCATTGATGCATGAGGGTTTCCGAAAATTAGGGTTACCTTTTTGGGTCCCCATACTTGGGATTAAAGTATTTTGGGGTCTACATTGGGGTTCCCCTATTTAGGGAAACTACCGAATTGCTTCTTGAGGGGAAGCGTTAAGATTTTGGGGTTTAGGCTTCAGGGCCTTAGAGTTTTAATAGGATTTAGGGTTTCGAGGGCTCAGGGTTTAAGGTTTGAACAGGGTTAAGGGTTTTCATAGGGTTTAGGGCTTAGGGTTGGGGGTCGAGGTTTCAGGAATGTAGGGTTTAGGTAGTTTAGGGTTAAGTAAGACATCTCGTAGGCTTGAGAATTGAGGGTTGAGGGCTGGATATTTAAGACGTCGGGCTAACGGTTTTGCTCAAAATGCAGTCCACGACGGTGCGTGCCGGGTTGAGGATGTACTGCATGCCGCATCTGGCAACACCGAGGTCGGATGCTTTTAAGGTTTAAGGTTTAGTGTAGCTTCCTTCCAATTAGGACAATAAACAAGACCTTCCTTTAAACCCTGTAAATTAATCCAAGTCTCCAGATCATTTTCAACGTTCTGTGCCATATGAAACAAGACCTTCCTTTAAACCCTGTAAATTAATCCAGTCTCCAGATCATGTTCAACATGATTCTGCCTCATTGGCACTTATTCGGATGCTACATCCCTGCACAATAATCCCTACATCCGTATAAATAGATATGTATACATACATACATACATACATACATACATACATACATACACACACACACATACATACATACATACATACATACATACATACACCGTCAATGAAGCACAGCTCCATTTCATTTTACATTTGGTGTTCCATTTGATTCGATGCTCTAGTATTGAATCATTGCATTGCCCTAGTCCCGAACCAAACTCTAAACCCGTTTCTTTCTCCATTTCTGTGGTGATGTTCTATGCCCCTATAATGGATGCCTATCAAAATACTTAAACTCTGTGGAAAAACAGCTCTGAACCCTAAATCCTAAACCCTGAACCCTGAATCCTAAATCCTGAACCCCAAACCCCGAACCCTAAATCCTGAACCCTGAACCCTAAATCCTAAACCCGGAAACGCTTTGGCGACTATTGCCTTGGCAAACTCCGGAAGCCCGAAGACGCCACCGCAGAGGTCAATCTGCATTACTGATGACGGATCTTCCCCTTCAACCAAGTAGAAGTCCTTCACCTGTATTGGGATTCAAGGGTTTTGGGTTTGAGGCTTAGTGTTTAGGGTTTAGGGTTTGGGGTTTGAGGTTTACGGTTTTAGGGTTGTATGGTGATATGGAGTTAGACAAGGATACATAGTGGATATACAAAGGTTATAAAAGGAAATGGAAATGCAAGATCAAGTTACAATGGTGTTTAGGGCTTAGGTTCTTCAAGCTTCAGGGCTCTAGATTTGGATGCTGAGGTTTAGGCCTGCGAACTAAGGCATTCCCAAACCTTGCAACAGACAGCAGCTCTGAATCGGGAGTTATGGAGATTTGGGGGTTTCCCAAAATTAGGGGTTCCATGTTGAGAGGTCCCCATAATAAGGACTATAATTTTTTGGCATCCATATTGGGGTCCGCCTAGTTTGGGAAGCTACCATGTGGTGTTGAGGGTCAAGTGCTCTCCTCGCCGTCTGGTTGTGTCTCAGTACGTACTCTTGACCCAGGAACATGCCTACCCTAGACCCTCTCCCCCTGAACCCTGAACCTAATGAGGGAACACCACATTGCAACCAAGTTGTGCCTGAGGAGTCGTTGACCCAAAGAGCAGTCTGTAGTCTTCGGTCTTTTTCATCCTGGTTAGGGTTTAGGGTGGAAGGTTTAGGCTTGAGGTTATTGGGGACTCTGGGCAAAGAAACAGAAAGGTTCCAAGCACTAACAGGAAAGGTGAGATGGAGCGTTGCAACATGACGCAGAAAAGAGCAACCATCATTGAAGCCAAAGTTCTCATCTTCCACGCCTTGGTCGCCCATGTGTTTTTTTGGATTTGGGGTCTGCCAATCATCTCAACCCAATTGCATTCCACGGGGCACTCTTTGGAATCAAACTTGAGCACCGATGCAGGCATTGGGACTCCACCCTCCCGGATGGGAGTCATGAAAAACACCGAGGCCCCGCTGAAGCTGAGACTGACTCGTTTCACCTTGTATTGCGGATATTTGCCTGAGTTCACATCTGATGCCTTTCACACACTGCCTTCAGTCAGGAGACCAGGCAGACAAGATGCTTGACTCTTTCAACATGTGAAAGGATTTCTTCTGGGCATCTGTCAAGAGGTCAACATCTCCAATCAACTCGTGCGTGTCACTGGTGCCGCCCTCTTTTTCTTGATCTTCTTCATCAACCAGGAAATAGCCTCAAGCCACACATGGGGGACCATGCGAACCGCAAACGCAAACATGGCGTGAATTTCTGAATTTCAACTGCGCACGTGAACAAGCCTCACCAAAAGGCTTACAAAATTATACAACCGAATAAGATTCCCAATATAGTGCATGCATGGGCTGTTCTGGTTCTGCAAGAAACCCTCCGCAGCTGCAGCATTGAGCTTTTCGAGATCCAACTGGATGTCGGGACTTTCGGCCGGATCCTGCCAGCACGAAGCATTTCAACATGTCACGTGCTTGACATTCGTCCAAAAACGGACATGGTTACAGCTTGTTCAAAGCCTTCGACCGGCTGGACATCAGATCACAAATCGACGTCGCCGCAGTAACCCACCAAGCTTTCTTCTAGCTAACGGCACTTGAGTAAAATGCCAATACCCATTACAAAAATCCGCTTCGCTGCGAGGCAACTAAAGTCAAAACGGACCCACACAGAAGGTACAAAATGTGGGCTCAACATTACCATGTTCAGGGGCACGCGGCACCACCATGCCCATGTGTGCTACAACATGCAACGGCAAAACCCAAACATTTTGTGCCAGCAAAGATACTAAAAACAAATCACACCGGAGCTTTCGTTTAGCTGGGGGCAAATTTGCTGTAGCAGCGTTTTTCCTTTTTTTGGCCGCAAACACATGAGCACAAAAAAATGCAGCCCTGTCCCTGCAGCGATTCCACCACATCTGAAAATTAGATTGAGGGCCCGTTTCTGAAAGTCCCCACAATATCTACAACATTGTCGAAATTGGGGTCCCCATATGTAAGAAATTGTGAACAAGTCCAAACGTGGCAGATGTCCACAAGTTCATGCATGCACACAACAATTCGTGGACCTTTTCGAACAAAGCGTTCAAAATGGTTAGCCGGGGTCCGCGAAAGCACTGATGAGTGCGCGATGAAAAATCCAACAAAAACTAGTGAAATTAGCTCGTGCATACAAATGTGCAAACCAGCAATGCATGTTAGACTGTTAGACGAAAACAAAACGCGTTCCATGCTCTGAGCAAGATATCCGACGCTCGAAGTTCTGCGCATTCGCATGTCATGTCAGTGACTACTGTTGGCATGAGGCTCCGGCCCCGAACCCTTCCAAACAATCTGCTGAAAAACACCAAGCACGAAAGATTTGCATGGTCGCGCTTGTCACACTATACTTGTGAAGCCGGACAATGCGTATTGCAAGAAAAAGGAACATGCAGTGCGCTTGAATTGAAATTGTTGGCCGAACAATCGTGCATCATGTAACACGCACTGATTGAGCCTGGACAATATGAAAACTAAATGTAAGCAACAGGTAAAGCCAAAATGACATTCAGACGTGTTTTCAATCAGGCAAAGGAACAACACGCGAAAAAGATTAACAAAACAAAAGTCTGGGGCCTCAAAGTTCAATGAACGCAGGACCTGCAACACAAACTCAATGAAATCCCATACATGTTCCCAACATGCCATCACATATGCATCGTGAACGCCATTTCACACACAGCAAGCGGTGAGCACGCTGTCGCTGCGGTCTGGGCTCGGTTGTGCGCATAGCTCTCATAGCTGCACATTCACCGTACGGCGCCTTGCCAAGCCCTAACTCTAGCGCTACATGCTGCACTGACAGAAACAGAAACCGAAACACCGATCAACGCATCATCAAGTTACTGAGCAAATATGGAAAATGACAAAAATAGATCTGAGCTATCGAGTTCCGGAGGCACCTGTGCACACACAATGGCTTGTCGACTTTTCCTGATGCTGGGCAAGTCTGCTGGGTACCTATCCTGAACCTTTACATGCCGCAGTGACTCGACTGCTGTGCTGTGACAACAAATCCAAGTACAAATTTTCCTGTGCAGAAAATGTAGCCAATGATGTATGTGATTGATGGATAAACAATAGCCTGAATTTGTTTCGAAATGCAACTCTACAAAATACAAAATGCCTCACTGCGACAAATTAATTCATGTACAAAGGGTCATTACAACATCCTTGCCTTGAGCATGTGTTGCATTTCCTGAAACATGAGGAAACAAAACCAATCATTACACTCGTTCTCAACTTCCTGACTGCCTTTGTTTAGCACCGGAACCCACACGAAAACCATGGTTGCCTGCTTTCGGTAGGCTTCGATGGATGACAAAATAAATATTTGAGGTGACTCATTTGGTGCATGAAACCACAATATGAACATCAATCGCGCTCTCGTATACGTTTTACGACGAGAGACATTTTCAAATTCAGCCATTCACCAAAAACGGCAACCCATGTGTGTTTTGCGCCAATGTGTTTCACTGCAAATTGTATAAAACGCGCATCATCAAAAATCATATATTCAAACCGATTCTCAATCAGCACTCTGTTTTTGAAAGCAAGGCCGAACGCAACTGAAAGTCTGACAACGCGGATCCGCTTGCATTCCCACAGTGCAACATTAGGAACATTGGTATGTCTGGCACAAAGGTCCTGCAAGATTTGGCAATAAGGGTCCGGCACAAGATTCTTGCAAGAATGGCAAATCATTTATCCCCCTGTCTCACTGATTTGCATCGCTGGCAATGCCGGCGAGCTGTTCCAGCAATGTGGAATCTTACATTGAGCTTCTTGCGGAAGGACTTAGGGAACATCCCACACTCAAACCTAAGTGCATCGGCAGGGTTTGATTTAGAAGGAATTGTCTCAAACCAAACGCAGTTCCCAGAACTGTCCCCAAAATCGTGAAGATTCCTGAACATGGCGGAATCGACCTGCGAGTCTGATCTGCACTTGATCAAGGCACCAAGCGCAGCTTCGTTATCTACATACAGGATGATGCCCGAATTGCGTATCGGAGCACACACGTTGATAAGGCCCTGCACGGCCGCACCTCCACCGTTGCCATCAAGAGATGGGTCTGTGAAAAGGTGGTTGCACTGTCTCTCGCAGGCTCGAACAAACCGCGGGGGTCCACGAACTACCCTAGCCCTAAGGAAAGAAAGGGCATCCCTGAGATCCGAACCTAGCTTAACAAGACCTGCACCCTGCAGGCACCAGAGATGGCCTTCATGCACTGGTTGGCTCCACGGCCAAAAAGCCAAAGATCTGTCCCCCGGCTACAAGCAACCTGCCCCGCAGGCACTAAAACTCCTTGGTTGGGGCCCCACCATCCGCCAGGACACGGTCAATGATTGCCACAAGTTCTCGTTTGCGGGCTTCGGTGCTTCTCAATGCCCAGCGCTCAAGCCACAGCAGAGAAGCCAAGATCTTTTTCTACTGAAGTTCGCAGCCAAGAACCTTAAAAAATAACGACTGAACCGAGTCTAAGAGAGTACATTCCGCGTCGTCGCCAATGAGAACGACATCATCGAAAAACACTGTCCAACGCAGGAAGAACAATGTGGTGTCAAGGAACAATAGTGCTGCGGACGCTCGACACAATCCCTGAACAGCGGGACGCGCACCGAAGGGCTGGACAAGAGTTTAGAGGATCTCCGGTCTTCCGGTTGTAGGGATATGAAATGATATGAACGCAGATATACGAATCGAGGGGGGCTTCTTCCGACAATGGTAATTCGCTTTTCTCAAATCAATCTTCGAAGTTTCAAATTCGGCGAACGACCCATCTTCCTGGACAAGCGGATCCTGTGAAGAAGGGACGCCAAGATCGTGTCAACACCTTGAGGAGCAATCGTCTCGCGTGACGAAATGGTCAGGAGACCTAGGGACTGAGTAAAATCATCAATGGGGTGGATCTTTTTCACATGGCTACCTCCTTCTCCAACTGACGACTGGATGGACTACCCCGAACCTACGGGTTAGGATAGCACCTTTTGGCAGCGAGTCGAGACTGATTAGTCCGACCATCCAACCCCGCTTTCTTTCTTCGCAAGTCAGCTTGTAAACTTCCGCAGAATCTTTTTTGTCTTGGCAGGCGCGCATGGAATCCAAAGTGGCTTTCCTGTTGGTTGCAGCGGTGAGGCGAACTTCGTCCTTTGTCAGCGAAGCAGGAGTGACCTTCTCAGGAAAAACGCCCAAACACGGTATCGGAGAGGTCAAATCCTTTGCAAATGTCACGCACAAGGGTTTTTGTCTCCATACCTAAATGCACTAAACATCTCGTGAAACAGCTCCATGTTCTTGAAACGTAGGACTTGCTTGCAATGTTCTGGCATGGGCTCACATGAAGTTGGGCAGGATTCCTTCAGCTCTTTGGCTCGTTGAACCCACCTTCTCAACTCTGCTGTCCGTTTCATAGCCAGGGGAGCACATCCCATGTCCACAATGGACTTGGTGCATTGCTGCGCTCCATCAGCCAATGCCTTCGGGTGTTTGCGGGAAGTGGCCACCTGCAAAAATTCAAGAGGAGCGCGATAAACCCCAATGGCCATTTCCACAAGGCTCTGGTCACCAGGAATTGCATGTACAAGAGGCTCAGAACGTCCCCGTCACAACGCTAGTTCGGAGACACCTAGAATCTAGATCCTGCAGGTAGGGTGCACACAGAGGGCGACACGCGCACGGAATCAGGCGGATTGACGTCTGCTGTTGTGAACTTCCCCGTCGTGTCCGGCATGGCCGAAGCTGGACCACGAAGTGTGTAGACATGCTTGAACTCAGACACAAACACATGACGGCAAGGTAATGAACTTGGGCAGCCGCAGCCGACCTGACCTGACAGGCCGTCCGGCACGGCAGCTGCGAAGTGCGCAAGAGGCTCGTCTGGTAAAGTTCGGGCAGCGCTGGATGTCTTTCTTTGACTTTGAGAGCGCTGCGTCAGTCTGAGTGAACACTTGCGCACAGGCTCGGTGACGGTGTTTCCGTACAACGCTAGATGTCATTGCACTCAAAAGGAGGGAGAAAAATGCGTAGACACCGGCCCTGGGGCCCAGCGTGTCCATCACAGACAGACAGGAATCCCCGACCCATAGACCCAGCAGGAAGAACAGAGGAACACAGTGAAAACCAATAAGAAAACCCGTGAAACTGGCACGCAGACGGCTGATCATCTTAGTAGTGAGCCTTGATGCAAGGGTCTGGGAAATTGTTTGCGGGAAATGAAATAAAGCACAAAAAACCGAACCAGCTCCAACTCTCTCAATCCTTGTTGCACTACGCATCATCTGCAAACAGTGACCCAGCCGATGGGCTCTTGGAGGCTCCTTGAGCTCTTCTTAGGGATTGCTGGGCTTGGCTTCGCTGTACGGTCCTGCATCTGTAAAAAACAGCTCATCTCCAAAATGTTTGAACCACAGAGAGGGACAAGTCCCCATCTACCAGCAGTCGCACGCAGATTCGGTAATGGGAATCCTGATCTGTGGCCTCAGGATGTACGCAACCAGGAAAGCAACAATAAAGGATAAGGTTAAAGAAACCAAAACAGTTGGAGACGTCCGCCACAATGGCTACACTGTCAGGACTTAGCCCGTCAGGATTGCCTGCGCAAAATCTTCACAGCATGACGGGAAACAACTTGAACTGAAACAAAATTAAGAAATAGGAAATAAGTAAATCAACAGCAAAAGGAGGACAAGTTTCCTGTCAAAATCAATGATCCCACTCATCCATCAACTCTCACACAGAACAACAAGCAGGCGTTCGAGCGAATCACGTCCTCAAGTTGTGGAGTCAGTTCTTGCGGCGCTTGGCTGTCATCCGTAATGAAAGTGTTGCACGCGCCGCGCTCATTCAGGCGCCTGACAAACGTGCGATAATGGCCTGAAGACGGTGTACCTCCAATGTGAAAAATGCCTCCCACTACCTGCTACATAATTCTTGAATGCTGCGCGCGCTCAATGCTTGAGATTGTCACAGTCAACGGAACTTCCAGCTTGGATGCCTTTCTCCGCACACGACCAGAGACCACCCTGAAGTGCATCAGTTGAAGAATGATAAGTCTGGGAACAATCACCAAAAATCTGTCCATGCGCCAGCTATCAATCATCTGCTGCAGCTGTCTGGCTCGAGCGATTACCAAGGGCAGGACTGTTTTTGCTAAGTCGGATTCATCGACGTTGTGATCTCCTTGAAAAGCACTCCTTATAGCCCAAGCAACTTTTTGCAATCAATATTCAAACTCAAACAGATGGTATTCAATCGGAATATAACTCCAATCAAAATACGCTCAAACGCGAGTATATGACATCCAACTTATTCAACCTTGCATTCCTGTACTCAACGAATGCACACACTCATTTTCGGCACTGCCAAATTGGGACGAATCCTCAGAAACGTGAGGGGTTTATGAAGGTTGCGCATCACACCATCGAAGCGTGAGCACATCCATCAATCTCCCCCTCAGAAACGTGAGGGGTTTATGAAGGTTGCGCATCACACCATCGAAGCGTGAGCACATCCATCAATCTCCCCCCAGGGTGGGTGGGTGGGTGGGAAAAATTTTCAAGTGTGGGCCCACGCACCACAGCTTGAGCAACAATGTTGCTTCATTTATACATCTTCGCATGCCCACACATGAAAATGATTTTCTGAATTTCAGAAATCAGTGAAGCCACGTGAAAGCCTCGTGTTTCAACGTAAGCATGTCAATGGAGACTTTCAGTCATCGTGCCATGAAATCGTCATGTCATGAAAACTCATGTAATAAAAGATTGCAAAAAGCGAGTTTCAGAAACCATTACGTTTCCGAAACATTGCAGGGCTATAAAGCATTATGAGACACGTCTCAAGGGTAGCACATGCCACGCATCTCTGGAATGGCAGCAAAGGCAAGAATACGCATGATGAACTCGGCTACATCGCGCTGGGAGTTTGGGTGATCCCAGGATCTGAAGACGTCGCGCAAGCTTGGAACAATTGACACATCAACCCTGGCATGGCGTTGTATGTGAGTTAGAGATTACTTGGAGGGTCGGTGTGGTTATATTTACTTGGCG
>CAJNIZ010045884.1:0-22854 GCA_905231905.1 Symbiodinium pilosum
AGGGTACTTAGGGTCATGCAGGAGTTTTAGTATCCACCGTTACACCCTGGAATAAGTGAAATCCAGCTGCCACGGTTCCCTTCGGATTGGTATTCGTGATGGTCATCTTGTCACCGTCCTCCAACATCTATGCCGTTTAGGGTTTAGGGTTTAGGGTTTGGGGTTCCCGGAAAAAGCACAAGTACTCAGCAATTGGTTTAGGATTTAGGGCTTAGGGCTTATTTACTTAGGCTTTGGGTACTGGTGTTTGTAAACAATATGCGCCCTGGATACTCAGCAATTGGTTGCTTAGTTAATTAAGCTTTGGGTAGTGGTGTTTGTTATTACACAGGCCCTGGGTACTCAGCAATCGGTTGCTTAGTTATTGGGAGTTTGTGTAGTGGTGATTGCACTACATACGGGCTCTGGGGAGCATATGACTACAAGATCTTTACTCCGGCCATTAGCTTATAGCTTTTCAGACGATCCGTACCACTACGATAGTGTTAATGCAGCCTTTTAGCCTTTTCAGAATACCGCTCGGGAAGTCTGGAAGGCATACTTTCATTGTACACATATATGTATGCACATTCATACATATGCCAGGAACTTCCTGCTGGTTTCTCTGTACGCGGGCCAGTGTCCAGGCTTACCAAACTCCGCAATGTAAGGTTTAGCTCTCAAGCGTTTCAGGCGTGCTCGAGGTGGAGAGAGGAAGGGTCATTTTCCAGAAGACCTTCCCGACAAATGGGTGCAGCGCATAGCAGTAAGAATATCAACCGTCCCATAGAGCTCCTACAAGACTTCAAGAGGACCCTAAACCCTATATAAACCCTAGAGGGTTTAGGGTTTAGGGCTGCAAAAATCGCCAACTTACGTCGAGAAGCTTTGTACTGTTTCTAGCAAAACCGCCAGTGCGTGCCTCTTGTGGTCAGAAAGGACTCTGCCCCACCCACCACTATTAGCTAGTGACCACAAGAGATATTGGGAATTCATGGGAATTCTGTAAATCAAGGCCTCTATATACTCCTAGTGTACCACTAGTAGTGGGTGGAGGCCTAACGTACATATACGAAAGCCCTCAGTTTATTGCGCCTCCTCCCGCTCGTTGTTTAGGAGGTACCATGAAGGCGGTTGAACTTGGTCAGCCGTAAGCCGTAAGCCCAGAGACGGGTATCCGTTACATCCCAGAAAGCAAAACTTCCAGGGTCCGCGTAAATTCAAGAAACTTCCTATCCTGCTCCACGGTTTGGATGAGCTTGCCGACCTCACCATACACAAGGATTTATAGGGCCTAGACCCTTCAGTGGAATACTTTTATTTCCGTTTTGGTGGGCCTGAAGAAGAATCCTAGCATTGGAGGACCTAGGTAGGGTTTTAAGTAAACTTGAATGGGATCCACGGTTTCGGGTTCACTCTGTTCCCCCCGGAAAGCGAAGAAGTGCGGTGGTAAACCAAGAAATAACATCCCGTGCGTTGGCCTTGTCTGCACCCCCTTGCAATACCACCCTCCAGCCCCTATGAAAAACTGCTGAAACGTAATATCATAATAGAAGTGGGGAGGATCATTTCTGATCATGGGAGGGCTGAGGCGTTGTGGGGCAAATAGCTTGGGAAAGGAGACATCTCGAGGATTCATCACCCCATCATAGTCCCCTATATTACTCCATTCCAGGAGTTTAGACTATAGCTCATATGGTAGGCATAAGGTCCTAACTAAAAAGTTGGGTTCGCAAAAACCCTCTTCTATTGACAAGGACAATAAGGCCCTGAAATAACTGAATAGGCTATTGGGAGCTACACGATTTAGGATTTAGGGTCCAGGATGGGGAACCTGCATTTTTGTGTCGGCACTATGTGCCCTAAAACCTAAACCTAAACTCGACGTGGTCTGGCTGCTGCTTGCAGTGGCAGACCTTCTACTCTACTTGGAGGTCCGGGGTAAGTATAACCAAAAGGTAGGGCCTCGGGCCTAGGGTTCAGGGGCATTTATGGCACGATTGTAGGCACACTAATGGGGATATAACTGGGATATCAATACCAGCTATACTTTGGAAATAAATACTCTCAAACACTAGACCCTATAGCCCTAAATCCTAAACCTTAAATCCCAACCCTAAGTCCCCAAAGACTAAACGCTAAAATGGCATAAGCCTTAAGGGTTGAAACCGCGAGAAACAAATCGGGAACTCCACTTACCGTATCTGGCTTAAAGGGATATACACTTATATCAAGAGGGTTCCTTTGAAAAGGGTTTGTAGGGATTTTTTAGTGCTGAACCATAAACTTCTAAACTTCAACCGTGAGCGTTCCCGAAACAGCCGCTTTGGGGTTTATAGGGCTTATTTGTAGGGTCAGGGGGACTTAGCAATTTCATGTACAACTAATAAGCAACATTATATTCATTCCAGTTTTCCCCATGACTAACCTACTTACGAAATCCCCCTGACCCTCCAGGTAGGGTCAAAAGGCATTGAAGCCCTAAACCTGATTGCTGCCAGAATGCCCCATAGCCCATGGTTTTGAACATCGTCCGCATCATGTAGCCGTGTCCCTGACAGCAGCTGCCCTAGTCTGACGTTTAGGGTCAAAGGTTCGGGGCTTAGGTCTAGGGCTCCATTCCTACATTCCCAACTAAGAGCGAATAGCCACTTAGGAAGATCCATCACAATGGCACGGATGAATGAAGCTTCTTGCGGATATATTGAAATTTGAACGAAGTCGGATGTAATCTCGACATGATCACGTGCTCTCTCCACGCATGCCATAACGTGCTCACAGTGCCGGTGCCCCATGACCGCAAGTCTACAAAGAGGCCTTTGGACCCCCCGACAAGGGCCCTCATCCCATCTTTGTTGCTCTGCTTCTGGCTGGGGTCCAAGTCGGAGGCGCGGATGGTGGGTGTGGTGCAAGTGTTGTCGCAGTGGCAGTCAGGTCGGGGTGGGACACAATGAGGGTGCCGCAGATCAACTTGAGACCCCACTGAACCTCAAACTTCATGTCCTCAACATCCTTCCCAAACCCTAAATCCTCAACATCCCTGCAAAGCCCCATGCAATCCCGGCCTGATCCTGCAGGAAAGCGTCGAAGTCTCCTGCTTCAGCTAGAAACCACCCGAAACTAGCGCAAATCGAGGCATCTCAAAATCACGCAGCCTTCCTTTGGGCTCCCAATAGGGCCCCTATCTTTAAATAACACCCCATATGGAAAAAGGGCTGAACTCATAGTCTCCTCATGAACCTTCGGAGGGATATGGCTATATCTCTGAGTTGCAGGTCACCACTGTTCATATGTCATACCACCAACCTAGAATTTTGGATCTAAGCCCCAAAGCAGTGACCCACAAGTTTGAGAACCCCCATAACAAAGTGAAGAACCCTATTTGGGTTGATGCAAATGGCGAATCTAGGTAATGTAGAGGCCTAAATGCTAAGAATCTGGGCATGCGCTTGGCATACTACAGTTACATGAGGGTTACAGGGAATATGGTTGGCGATTATCTATTACAAGGATGGTTGTTACGGTGCTATGGCTGAAAACTTTGAGGTACTGCGCCGTTCGCACCTCACATCTATAGGGATGTAGCGCTTGGACTCGGACCCTCCAATGCAGCAGGCGTACCAACACTAAAAAACATGAAAGCTTCCAGGCAGGAGAGTGGATCTAGCCTAGTGTATGTGAGGTCTCAAATCTCTGGGCCACCTCGCCCTACACCCTACGCTGTTTGAGCCCGGGGCCTTCAAGCAGGGCGAACGCACCAAAGCGAAGGGCTTGCGACGGGGCTCCGGTCTCGCAGGCAGCTGCGGGCTGTGGAGGACGCGCAGATTGCAGACCCTTTCCTTTCAGGGTCTGCAATCTTTTTGCGGCGGTTTTGAGGTCCTTCAAGAACCTCCAGGGTTGCATGCCCTCAGGTGCCAAAATTAAAAATGCTAAACTCGTTCGGCCTCCAGTCAACACCAAAGCCGAGTCTAAACCCTCAGACTCGCAGGCCTTGAGCCTCGGCCGCATAGCGCAGAAATCCTGGCAACATCCTTCGAGTTGCTTGAAACGCCATGCATACAATTGCGTTTGGCTTTAGATTCGAAACACCAGGCTCAAAGAGGCTTCGAGCCAACTCCACGCCCAACAAAGATGCGAATGAAAGAACAATAGCGCGATCAGAGTTCAAAAGAACTCCAAACCCGTGGAGGTTGAGGCCACGGTGGAGCGCCAGCGGGGGGTGGGCTCCTGCAGATCGGGGTGCGCGCCCGAGTGATTTCAGCACCAGCACACCCACTATTGAGACACCCTAAACCCTAAACTCGAGGAACCTTCTCATGAGACTAATGCAAATGCGGACTTAGTGGAATATGGGATAATTCTATTGGGGCAGCCGAAGGGTTATAGCTTGGGTACTGCCACCCTGCAACAATCTATATTAACGGTCATATTCAAGGCCATAGATAACTATATGACAAATATCATCCAGCTGCTACAGGATGGAGGCAGTACCACCTAAGTTATACCCACAACAAACCCTTTTTTCATTGCCCAGATGGCCCGGAAACTTGTCGTGGGTCCCACACAACTAGAAGAGCTTGGTTAGGACCTTCCACTTATCATATGACTAGACTTGGGTTCTAATTTCGGGATTTACCAAAATCTTCTTATTATCAACAACAAAATAGGAACACTTTTTGACCTAATTGTACCTACGTACTTACTGACTCTCTTGGGAATGTAATTGCGCAGCAGCTAGTTGGACTTGAAATTGGCCGGCCTTCCAGCTTTTGAAGTATCCAGCTTCCTGCGAAATTCGGCCGTTCCTGGTCCATCAAGCTTGGGGAGGGAGAATGCAAAACTGTGTTGCTGTTAAGGAACTTAAATGAATTTACGTAGCATAATGGGTACGGATTGTAATTAATATGGTTTCCTCAAGATTGTAAGTTGAACTGAGTTCCTTAAGAGGAGCCCGGAAAACGAAAAGATGATCCCAAAGTTCTCGCGCGAGGTTGGGTTTCATACATAGTGCTGGCAACATCATGTGTCCTTTTGGGAAGGGCGCGCTTAAGCCAATCCAACGTGGAGGTTCATGACAACAATAATTGACTTTTAACCCAATTAATTATAGGGAGACCCTAAAATCCTCACCTTTTATCCCAATTAATTATAGGGCCGCCCTAAATCCTGACCATGGTTCTAATAGGTTCAGTTACAATTGGGCTGTAGTTGCCCTGAGCCGTTACAATTGGGTTATAGTTGCCCTGAGCCTCCAAGTACTGCAACGCGAAGGCTGGGCGCGTGTTGCGTGACACAATCACAAACTGATATTTTTCAAAATGGGGACCCGAAAGGGACCGCAACCGAGTACCAGGAGTTTACAGGGGTCCCCACTAAAGTTTCTCTACGGGGTCTTGTGAGAAACGTCCATATGGCTTCAAAGCGCAAAGGTTGCCTGCCCTGTGGCCTTTGGCCCTATACTCTGCTTACCAATCATGAGCGTAATCCCCTAAACCCTAAAGCCTCAATCCTAAAACCTTGTAAAGGACTGTTTCTCATAACCTGGTTGCCTTACTGGTGATTCCCAAGGGATGAAAGGAATGGATACCTACCAAGAGTCTCTATACAGCCCCTAAACCCATAAGCCCTAAACCCTTCCAGTTCTGCCATCTCAAAACTCAAAGCCCTCGAGTTATATGAGCTAAAGTCTAAACTCCTTAAGGGGGGTTATATAGGGGCATAGTTTAGGGCTTATTATCGGGGATGCTAGGAGTCTAGACTATAGCTCATGTGAGTCGAGTAAACCTTCTGCCCAAACCCCCAGGGATTCAAAAAAATGCCGACCGCAAACACCCTCAAGAAGCTGCACGGAGCCTTTATGGGCTCAGGTATGTGCTCCTGAACTTTCGGCTCCTGATTTCTACAGTGGCTTCAAAAAAGGTCTACTTTTTTGGGGGTTTTGTGACTTCTACAACCCTAGAAGCCCAGTTACCTATATATTGGGTTCCTGTCCTTGGGTCCCTATATAAACTTATACTACCTGTAACCCAAGAACCTGGCAATAGAACTGGGGATCTTTAGAGTTTGGGGTTTAATTCGGGCAGTTTGGGGTTGCAAGTTGGACCAATGAGCCAGGGCGAGGCACAGACACATAAACAAGGGTTTAGGGTTTTAGGGGTTTTAGGGGTTTAGGGTTTTAGGGTTTTAGGGGTTTAGGGTTTAGGTTGGGTACTGCCCCCCCCCAGTAACAGTCTATATTAGGAGTCCTATTAACGGCTATATGTAACCCTATTATAATTATTGTCCAACTGTTAGTGTGGGGGGGCAGTACCCAAGGTTTTGGGTTTAGGGTGTAGGGTTTAGGGAATTTTGGCCTGACCTGTAAGCCACTGTCAGGCTCACAGCAAGCATGTCCAGTCTATATTGCTGCCGATCTCCTTGAAGCATGGTCATCCTCAAGTAGGCTCTGTAACCTCCGAAACAACCCAAAACCTATAAACCGTCAACCCTAAACCCTTAACCCTAAACTCCACCGAACCTCCTGCAATGCTCCCGTGGAACAAGCATTCATGCTTGCTCTGGACCCTATATGTACCCTTAAAGGTCCCTAGAATCCCCCTACAAAGCCTAAAGGCCCATATTAGGGGCCCATACTTCTAACCTTAGAGCTACGTGGAACTGCAGGGTGAATAATTACGGCTCAACCCAGGCCGGTACTTATGGCCCTTTCATAGCCAAATGAAAGGACTTAGGGGCCCATAACTGGGATAGAAGTAGAGCCATACTTGGGTTATACGTACCCTACACCCTATATATCACTATATATATGAATCTATGTATACATATATATATATACACATCTATATTACATATGTATAGACATATACATGTCTAAAGAGCCCCACGCACACATTCGTTCTAATTGCCCTGAACCTTCAAGTACTGGCGTGCCCTTACTGCAAACTTGAAAGGCTCGAAACGACCCCTTCAACATTCGTTACGGGGTCCCCTGTCGTCTTTCGGTAACCGTTCAGGGTCTCCCGCGTGGTCCGATTTCCCTCCGCTCCTCCTTGAGGGCAACCGCTGGGCTGTCTGATAGGACTGGTATTGCACCTTAGGCACTTCTTACATGTTCAGGGTTTGTGCAGAAGAAGATAGAGTCAACATGACGCACGCTTGAATTCTGTCCATGCAAACTATGAGGTACCGAGTTGAGGGAAGGGTTTAGGGTTTAGGGCTCCTATGTTATCCCTGATAAGGAAATATCTTCCAATTTCCTGTCCAGTCCGTCATTCAGAGGTAAGACGATGCTCAGGTGGGTGATGTTTTGTTGGTGGCTGAACCACGTAAGATTGCATTCTTACTACAAAACTACTATAACCAAAAGGAGGATGTTATTTTCTGACTCGAGAGTGGCAGCTACAGTAATGGGGCTCCCTTGCGCAGACAGGCAGTGTGTGCGGGTTTGTGACATCTTTGGCTTGGTTTCCCAGCTGCCTATTTCGAATTTTCTGAGAATTCTCATGAAAGAAACTACCTGGTTCCAGCTTAAGGACTTCCTCCTGGCCTCCCGCAAAAGCATGCTGTGCTCAGAAAGCATACTAGGACTCGCAAATGGTCTAGAAAATCACCCCCCTAACCTTAAATGTGTCTCCAGAATGAAGATGGGGCGACCTGTGCAGTAAGTATACAAATACGAGTACTTGTACCGCTTGTACCATAGTATGTTGTATCATTTGGAAACGCAGCAGCAGCAGCAGCAGCAGCGCATCGTGTACAGAGGAGACAGCGTCCAAAGGGGAAACAAGGGCAGTCTAGGCTTTAGGATGAAAACGTTCATGCACACCCTCCCCATCCTAACTTCGAACCTGCAAGGGGAACCCAGTAAGCAAGGCTACGGAGTTTTTAGCAGGGACCTCTATGCGAACACCCAAACCTAAGTACAACAGACGAAAAAACCCGAAACCGTATTGTACCACGGTCTACACCCTCGGGTTTATCGTTTTGGGCTTAGGTTTTAGGGCCAAGAAGTGCATCTGACAGCTAAGGCCCGTGCATCTAGCCCGCGTGAACCACGAATCCTTCCCTAAAGCCGAGACCTAAGCCCTCAACCCTAAACCCGCAACCCTAAAACCTAAACCCTTAACCCTACACCCTTAACTCTATGAATGGCACCGGTCCTGGGGTTTCCTTCCCTAAGGCCTAATCCTGTGACCCTTGATGTCAAGCCAGTCAAGCCTAAAGCCCTGACCCCAAAACCACCCTTTGTCCCCTGGAATCTTAGAGACTACCTGTTACCTTAAGGTTTAGTGTTTAGGGATTTAGGATTTAGGGTTTTAGGGTTTAGGGTTTAAGGGTGTAGGGTTTAGGGCCTTAGGGCTTCAAGATAAGGAATATGGCTTCAAACCTGGTGGGGTACCAGGTAGTGGGGGTCCAAAGATTTCCCAGGATAGAATGAACTGAATCTGCCCTGGAAACGTCACAAACCCTAGCTTTAGCTGTTGATTGTAAGGATATCTTGAGCAAAACACATTGTAAATGATTTCAGGACACCCCAAACCCTTAAACCCTGAACCCTGAAGCCCTAAACCCTTAAACCCTTAGGGCCCTCAAGCCTTTGAGCCTCCTAGGTTCTACACCCATCCTTAGCAGCCAAAGAAAGAATGGTAAAGAACATGGAAAGCACTGTTTGAGCTGTAGTCTAAACTCCTTGAAGGGGGTCAGAAAAGGTTCTATAGGGTTATATGGGTTGGAGGGTCGAGGGTCTAAACTCCTTAAGAAGGTTGATATGGGGGATTATGTACGGGCTGCTATAGGGGTTATGAAGGGGGATACGACGAGTTCAGACTAGAGCTCATTTAAGTAGGCTTCGGAGAGCCAGAGGTAAGTACCCCCAAGCCCAACACACTAAACCCCAGACCTCTAAACCCTTAACTCCCAAACTCCCAAACCCAAAACCAACAATCCCCAAACCTTGAACCCTTGGCGTAGACAAGCGGCCCTGGACAGCAACACGGTCTGGGTCACACGAGACTTCCACGATGTCAGCATTTTCCTGCCGTCGCTTTTTAGGGCTTAGATTATTGAAATCTAAACCCCAAAAGCCTAGATCTCTAACCCCTTGCTCTAACCCTGAAATTCAGGAGCATTCGGCCTGAACCTTGCACCAAAAACACATGGTTGCCAGGCAATTACGGCCGAACACCCCTGAAGAACGTAACAATTAATACTACGGGCGACATTTCTACAAACTTTGAGCCCAAAAACATAGGCAACCAACAGCCCAGCTAAGTTAGGCGTGGAAATTACGGTCATTTTCTGATTTTCCTGGAGCTGCACATCACATGTTTATATGAGCCACAACTAAGAGTTCCACCAAAAAAATCGATGGACATGAATTCTTCATTCGGGGCTACAGTAGGGACTATATCCAACTACAAGAGGGACCGCAGGGTCCACCCTGAATGATCCAGAGGTAAGGCTAAACCCTTCAACCCGAACCCGCAACCCTCAACCCCCGAACCCGAAACCCTGAGCCCTAAACATTAAACCCTGAACCCTTAAACCCTAAATGGCCCCTCGGAAAGCCCAATGTTTGCAGTAGTGTATATGCGGAACCTGTATTGGCTGACCCCTCTTCGAGGCTGAGTTTTCCATCAAATTCTCAAGATTAGGGTTTAGGGTTAAGGGCTTAGGGATGTTTCGGGTTAGGGCTTAGGGATGTTTAGGGTGAGGGCTTTGGGATGTTTAGGTTTTAGGGCTCAAGTGGTGGATAGTAGCCCCGCTACAACCCTGAACGATGTTGTAGGTTCCACTTCCTTTTCCATCAAACATTACCTACCGCAAGGCGGTAGCCTAAACCTTAAACCATGGGTACTGCCCCCCTCACTAACAGTTGAATAATAATTGTAATATGGGTATATATAGCCCTTAATAGGACCCCCTAATATAGACTGTTACTGGGAGGGGGCAGTACCCAACCTCAACCCTAGACCGTAGCTCAAATTTCTTTTTCCATTCCTTCAGTCCCGAATAACAGCCAGCCGATATATTGCTGCTCGTGTGCCTTAGCTACCCACACCCTGCACACAACAAGAAACACACCTAAAGTTCAAAAGATGTTTTTTATTGTTTTTTCTGGTTCCTAAAGTTGTTTTGCATACTGTTGAATCCCAAACCAGACAATGCAGGGGTCCATACAATTAGCTTGGGGGTTGGTGTATATTTCATGTGAACACTTAGTAGACTGATGCAAGAAATGTTCAGAAGCAGTCCGGTTTCTACAATAAACACAGCAGCCCAAACCATCTCGCATGACCCTAAACCCTTGTCTTTGCAACCTCTCGCATGACAAGGCCTTTCGGGGAACTGCCACCTCCTCTTGAGTTTCCATGTAGCAGCCGCATAGCCACCACATTGCGGTCATCGACTACAAGGTAGATCGTAGATTCAGGAGCTTTGGCTAATGCATGTTTGAACACTCAGCCATTACTTAAAAGGAGATTCAAGGGTTTATGGGCTAGACTACTTACTACTAAAGTGATCATAGAAAGGGGGTACCGGTAGGGATTGGGGGTTCATGGCAGAGAGTTACTGGGGTCCGAGTCTGCCAGAACAGGAGCAGACGTCTAATTAGAGCCATCACGATGCAGCGAGCGAAGCAAGGTAAGACCAACATGTCAGTGACCAACATGAGAACGCTAGATGAGTGGTTGTCAAAATTATGGTCCCTTTTTGGGTACCCTAAATATTAGGGGCCGTATTATAATGGGGATCCAAAAAGGGCCCTTAATTTTGACAACCACCCAGATGTCTTTCACGCATGTTGAAAACGGAGTGTAGCGATCCACTGTACTAGCTTAAGGGGCCCTAAACGCTAAACCCTAAATCCCGAAACCCTAAATCTTTAACCCTCAACTTCCTAAACCCATAAACCCTAAACCCCTAGACCCTACTCAACCCCCCAACACCCTAACCCCCCAAAACCCCTAAACCCCCAAACCCTACACCTCAAGTGTAAGTTGAAACCTGGCCATGACTCTATCTTCCCCAGTAAACATGGGTAAAAAAAAAGGGTTTAAGGTTTAGGGCCCCAAGCCCTAAACCCATAGAGACCCAAAAAGGAAGCCCAAAAAGTTTAAAGTTCTTCTATTGACTAAGTAAGGACTTGAAGGCCTTCCTACCTTGGCAAGCTAAAGCCTGAATCTGCTTACCGGGTTTAGGCTTCAGGGCTTTAGGGATTTAGAGACTTAGGGTTCAGGGGTTAGGGCTTAGGGTTTATAGGGTTTAGGGTAAAGGGGTTTAGGGTTCAGGGGTTTGGGGGTTTAGGTGGTGTAGGGGTTTAGGGTTTAGGCTTTAGGGTTTGGAGGTTTAGGATTTAAGGGTTTAGGGCTCTGGGCTTAGGGCTTAGGGGGTTAATTCGGATCTCGCGGCAGCCAAAACCCCAAATTGACAGCATTTGCAACCATGAGCCCCTAAGACACTGCCATTTTCTCTAAGCTTAGCTACCTTGGACGTATGGCTTACGGATTAAGGGTTTAGGGTTGAGGCCCTAGAGGATTCCTTTTTCGGGACCCCCAATCCCGACGCCCAATCCTGTTTTTTGTACCTTCCTCTGCACAGCGATTCAGGGTTCAGGGCTTGGAGTTTAGGAATTAAGGGACACGAGGTATTATCTAGTATCCTGAATCGACAGCTTTGAACAACTTTTCCTGGCCGCATATAGAACCGCGTACCAGGCGTGATGCAGAGGCTCTATGTCAACCTCGACCCTTGATAGTTAGGGTTTAAGGTTTAGAGCTGAGGGTTTTGGGTTGAAGGCTTCTGGTTTAGGGCACCAAGTATGCTGCGGTATGAGGAAAGCCCTTTAAACAGATTGGAGGAAGCTGATCCCTACCATATTGAACAGCAATTTTCTGTGACATGCCGGCCTCAACCTACTGAACTCTAAACCCTAACCCCCAACTGAACCTTAAACCCTGAAAACTAAACCCTAAGCCCACGACGGCCGGGTGAAGGGGTCGGCCTCAGATTCAGGTTTTAGGGTTCAGGGTTTATAGGGTTTAAGGTTTAACTCTAAACGCTATTTAGGGTTTGAGGTTTAGGGATGTTTAGGATGTAGGGCGTCATGGCTGCATTTGAAGCCAAAGGAACAATTCAGAATCATATTCAAGATGAAACGGCAAATGAAGCGGGAACCCTATAGGTCCCTTTGGGTATTTTGGTTGAGGCATATTACCACAGTAATGGAGAATCAGCTGGGAAGGAAGACGGAATATGAAATGGAAACTGGGCTGATAGACTAAACCCTGAACCGAAAATCCTGAAATCCTGCATACACTTGCCACAAAACGATCACGAGCTCCTACTTCACACGCAAGTGAGGCGGCACCTCCAGAAGGACACAGGATACTTGAGGGGTTTAGGGTTTCATGTCCTCTTTTTCTATATGATAAAGACTTTAGCGTTGCAGATTCCACCCACCTGCGCAGCAATGGCGCGTAACACAACAGGTTTAACCTCAAACTCGAATTCTGTACATCAACCCTGAAAGCCCTGAACCCGTGATGGAAACCACCACCTGAAACCAAAGGTTTGGGCGAAGGGATTTGGGTTTGGGGGTTATTTCAAGTTCCTTAGGCCTGAAATGCTTCTACCTGAGGCCTGCGCATGATGTGCCATGATCTTGCAGACCACACAGGAGTCGTAATCAAGTTCAGCTCAACAAAAACAGGCGGCCCGAGCTTTCCCGAACCCCTGGGAGGATATAAGATTTTACACCCCCCCGTCAAAAGCCGGATCCTAACATGTATATATATATATATATGGGTGGATGTCGAAATTATGATCCCTTTGTGGGTGCCCTGAATATTAGGTGCCGTGTTATACTAGGGATCCAAAAAGAGACCATAATCTTGACAACCACCCATATAAGCCTTACATAAAGAAGCAATGTGGAAATCCTGAACCCTGTGGCCAACCACGCCCGTAACAACCCCCCATAACCAATAAGCGTCAACAACAAGGTCCTTAAGAGCGCAAAGTCATATGTACGTATTCCAGCTGTTGCTGAACTACAGCAACCTCCAAAAACCGATCCTGACCGCTAAGCCTTAAGCCCTTAGCCACAATTTTCCCAAACAGAAACGATCCGCGTTGGCCCTGGCAGCCGTTTCCTGCCAAAAGGCCTTGAGCCTGGCAGCCTCAGAATCTTACCTGCTTGGTGTTCAGGGTTTAGGGTTTAGGGTTTATAGATACATCCTCCCCACTGTTATGAGAATCTGATCAGGATTTAGGGTTTAGGGCTCAGGGTCTGAAGACCTAAGGATGTGTAGGGACCATGAGGGGTCATTCGTCGCAATAAGATATATAGAGATTACTTGGAACCCTGCCTGAAGTCTATGCTAAAGCATCCACATTGGTTGGCTCGGAAGTTATCATCAGTCTTCAACACGGTTTAGGGTCTGGAGAACCTAGGGATATGTAGGAGATGATGAGGGGGAATTCTTGCGAATCATGCAGACATTACTTGGAACCCTGCCTGGTTCTTAGTTTTTTGACGCTATCAAAAGCATCCACGTGAGGGGTGCCCAAAACCCTACTCCTGCTTTTTCGGCAACAAAAATTCTTATGGTAGCTTACGCTTTCCAAGGATTTGCTTACGACGTTTCCGGCGGCTTGCTGCAACTGACTGGTTTTGCTTGGGACATGAGCAACAACACCATCAAAATCAACAGCTTATAACAGATTATAACACTTGCGGCAATAACGTTGCCACAGAATTGCTTACGATACCTTATGAAAAACAAGCAATTGCTTACCCCAAGCATTGTTTCTGAAAGCCCCTGTCTTTTCCAAGTAAAGAGGGACACATTCGACACCATCAAAACACCTAGGCTCCTTATTGGGTCAGTACAACAAAAACTGAAAACAGAGTCAACAATGACCCAGATATTGCATAGAAACAATTGCCCTAAACCCTATAGGCTAAACCCTGAACAGCGTTGTATACCAGGTAGTCTAAAACTGTTGGCGCTTCTAAACGAGGCTGGCCTCAGAGCATAGGACACAAGAAAGCTTCCTCCCGGCTACTTACTAAAAAACAATTGTACCTTGTGCAACATGCATATTTATTTACAAGTCCTGTGAGGAATTGGCCCTAAATCCACTAAGCCTCATTTCGGGTCAATCCCCCCACGCCCCCCACTATGGGTACCACAAAGGACGATTGTAGGTACATTAAGGTGCTATTAACTCCATACTTGGGGGCTATTACTGTAGGGGTCGGATTGACCTAAGCCTCATTTCCAGTGCATAGGGCTCTGTTTGGGAAAGGGGGTCTCAAGAACCCTGGCCCTGTCTGGGGTCCAGGGTCCTGGATTTAGGGGTTTAGGGTGCATGGGCCTTCTGTATTATGTGGAACTGTATGCATTTTGAGCTTGAGGGTTTTTATGGCCTAAGTATATCTGGTAACTATATAGACCGCGACTACGAGCATATTTGATGACTGAAGGGGCTTCTAGTTGGGCGATACGTACACTTATGGCTGGGTTAAGATCACCCTGAACCTTCAAGTAGTGATCCTCAGGAGATATGCAGCTGGGCAAGCAGGATTGTTGTACAGGTTTCTGATGAAACTGCTTGCTGAAGGGGCTCACGACCCTAAACCCTAAACCCTATAAACCCTAAACCCTAGTTTCTCAACGTTTGGATCAAACCGCACTCGACCTTTGTAGCTGATAAACTCAATTCAATAAGGCTTCGCGACTCTGCGTCTAAGCCCTAAACCCTCTAAAACCCCTAAACCCCCAAAACCTCAAACCTAAACCAGCTGAGCTTTTTGCAGGGAAGCGCCTCGCGGGCTGTGCAAATTAGGGCCATGTTTGGCACTTCAAGAAATAGGGGTTTAGGTCATTCCCCCTTACAGCAACTGTTACTGCAATAGGTGATAGGAGTCTAACAGCCCCTTCATAACGCCCCCTTTAAGGACAGTCACTGTAAGGGGGGATGACCCAAATATGAGGGGCCGCGACATAATACGGACCATCATCTTGACAACCCCCAACCTTAACCCTCAACGCTACACCCTAAAACCGAAAATCTTGAACCCTAAACCCCAAATCCTGAAACCCTGGGCCCTAAACGCCCTAAGGAAAACAGGAGTCTGCCTTACAGATGCTGACAGCTTCTGGGAATTTCCTGTCAAGGTTGTTGTTGAGTTCAATCTTAAACCCCAAGCCCTTAAACCCCAACATTCCTTTGGCTTTGGTGTCGAACGGCTAGGGGTCCACGGCTTCAAATCCAGACTTCCGGTCTGGGCGGCTTCAGCGCCCCCAGGGTACGAAGTACCATAGGTCTAGGGCTTAGGGTTTAGCATACTCCTTTTTGCTAAGCCCTACAGCCTCATACTACACAACAAGACCCATTCCATTATCATGGCCTTCACTTTGCAAGTCGCCTCTACAAATGGGAGGCTTTAGAATTACCTAAACCCCAAAAGTAGGTAAAAGAATAGCCCAAAAGACCTAAATATAGTCCAAAAGGCCATTATTCTACATGCTTTTGGGGTTCAGGTAGGGTTTAGGGTTATACGCAACTGCAGGTAGCAAAGCAGCAAGCCACTTTTTGGGGTTTCGAAGGGTTACCCCCAGAGAGACGCTTGGACTACATAGGGCACTTTTTTTGGCGGTTGATCAAAGTAAGAACATTCTTGTAAAGCCAATGTCCCCTAAGGGGTGTTAATCTTAGTCTGAATTTGGATGTTTCCCTACCAAGGCCCCGGTAAGTTAAGTATGGAAGTCGGGATTTCAAGTGTTCGAGTGTTGAGGCACACAGGAACTGCCGCGTCTGCACCCGCCCATGGAATCCAGAAAACGGAAAAGTTGCCAACCTGCTATGCGATAAAATCCCGGGCCCAAAAAATAATGCCTCTGTCTGGTCTTGTTTGGAATTGTCTTTTTTCTTTACTGATAAACCACATAACGGTTCTTTTCCCTGCTACACTACATAGGGGGACCCCAGTATAGACCCCCAAATATTATCATCCTCATTGTAGCCACCACACCCCTTAAAGTTATCCCTATTTTTGGGAAATCCCCATAACTACTCTTGCATTGCAATCATGCCTGTCCAATCTGCAAAGCTAGCCAATCTCAATTTCATGTTCCATGCGATCCTGCATGGTTCTAAGAGGCATCTGAACCTTTTGCCCCAAATCCGAAAACCAGAAGGGCAGAAAGACACCGAGCTTTTTGCGACGTTGCAAACCTGACAGCTGGGGTGCGCCAGCTGCAGAATTGTGCATAGCAACAGGCTTTGAAATTGTCCAGCTGTACAGCCCACCTACTCTGTCCTGCTACGGCATGGGCGGGCAAGTTACCATGAATCTTTCATGTAGCACCTACAGGGAGCCTAGAATATGTTGTGCATAGCTGAAAAATGGGTTCCAAAGAGTTGGGTCAACATTGGACAGGAAACCAGGGAACCACAAACAAACTCCAAATTCCATGGCATACCCGTAGCCCTAAACCATGAGCCCCAAACGCTACTAAACTCTACACCCAAAACCTAAGCTCTGAACCGTATAACCCCAAACCCCAGAACCCCATAACCCTAAACCCTACAACCCAGACCCCAATGACCATAAACCCTAAACCCAGAACCCTATAACCCTAAACCCGAACCCGATAGCCCTAAACCCAGAACCCTATAACCCTCAACTTTAAACCCAGAGCCCTATAACCCTAAACCCTGAACCCTAAACCCAGAACACTAGACTTAACTTCTGAGCCACACCCGGCCATAGCTCCTACATCAACCTGCACGGCTCACGCCGGCTGGTCTTCGCATCGGAAGCCCAGGGGTCAATCAAAACTGTCCATTTATAGGGGTTTGGGGTTTAGGGTTTTAAGATTTAAGGTTTTACGATTTAGGTAATGAAAACTGTCCATTTATAGGGATTTGGGTTTATAGTTTTGCGGTTTAGGGCAATGAAACATATAGGGATTTTGAGTTTAAGGTTTTACGGCTCAGGGTTTCTGACCTTTATTGTTTGCTTCCGTAATTCGAGGCACCCAGAAGGCTGTTAACTGTTTGACAGTCAGTCCTTGCATGAGACTGTTTAGGGTTTAGGGGGTATGTAGCATGTAGTAACCCCCTCCCCCTAATATTGGACCCCCCCCTACCGCAACTGATTTCACATATTCCAAAGGTGGTATATAAAGCAGTCTCTGCACCTGCAGGGCGAGTATCAGAAGTCACCACTCAGTAAAGGCGGTTCTGGGAGTCCTTCTAGGACTACTATGGAGCGGTTTAGGGTTTGGTTTTAGAAGCTACCCGCAGAACCCTGCACCAGGAATCTCAAAACCTCGAAACCTGAACCTGTACCTAGACCTCTATACCCTACCCCTGTTTGAGGGTACCTGATTCTGAGTATAGATACTAAACATCAAGTTAGATATCCCACAAAAAAGGTAGGGAACAATGGTTGCTTCTGACTCATACTCCTCTTGACCCAACTACTCCAGTATTATCTTGTCTCCTCTACGGCTCGCTACTACAGTTTACTAGACTGCACTATGCTGTGTTATGCATTCCTTTCACTTTATTGTGCTTTTTTCACTTTATTGTGGTTCTTTTGGGACTATCTCCCCTAAATGCCCAGGTTTCTACATTAGTCATCAAGATTAGCAGCCTCCTTGGGTTGCCTACGATTTCAGTCGAGCTCCTTGAACCGGAAAATCTGCAAGGAATACCTGGAATCTAGGGGCTATACAGGGGACTCTCAGTGGAGGCCCGTATGGACGTCTGTAGGTAGGGGAGGGACTGGACTTTGAGGGATGTGGTGGTTTAGGGTTTAAAGCAGTCAGGCGCTTAGAGTGGCGCAGGTTCACCGTAATCCACCCTATCCAAAGCTCAAAGCTCTATGTGGCATAGAGGAGGCATACTGTCTCTTGCTGCTTGCTGACATTGTCTGGACAGTCTTCATCAACAGAACGGCGCGTTTCAGGTGACACAAATACCAGCTGAGCTCTAACACGTGAAGTAACTCCCAGGCTGGGGGTCCATTAGAGGCCTGAGGAAAAGGGTTATATACTGGGGATATATATATATATACATATATTTATGTATTGGGATGATGGAAAAAGGAAACTACTGTATAATATTGGGGCTATATTGAGGGGTTATATTATTCTACTTTGAAGTGCCTGCACCATGAAGAACTTGAGCCAACAAGATTTTTATGTAGCATCTCTGGTCCCGAATTACCTACCGCTTAGGTGCTTGGACCTTTTGGCTTTTGGGTAAACGGAACACAAGACCATTTCTGCAATTGTGGCCTGATGAGGCTTAGTCAGCTCTCCCTGATCTAGCAAGAAAAACACAGGAACAAATATTCGGGCATGGAACAAGCGCATGTGGGCGGAACATTCATTTTAGGTGGCGTCGGGGATTTGCTGCTACGGGAAGGGATTCTTATCGATCCTTTCGGTCATTAGGACCTTGCATTACACAAAGGGGTAGGGCTCCAGCATTTCTAAATGTTCCAGGCGCTGCCAGCACGGAAGCTCAGAACTCCTTGTCTTGCCTGGGAGTTGCATATTTGAGATAAGCCAGATCTCCATATAAACGTCTATCTCCCGTAATAAACCTTATAATATTCCCCTATATCACCCCCTTTCAGGAGTTTAGACTGTAGCTCACATAATTGCTGGACGGGAATATTAGGGGCTATGCTAAACTTCAAGAAGGGCCCCATGGTCCACCCGCGATGGTCCATTGGTAGCCCTAACCTTGTCAGTAGCTCATGTGAAGACTGATGGAGGCTTTACAATGGTTACAGGCCCTGATGTAACAAAGTTTCCGAGGGTGTTTAGAATGAAGGTCTTCAGGACTTGTAAGGGTACTAAGCCTTAGAGCTCAGGGCTTGGGGATGTGCAAGCCGCATTTCAGTTCTGTAGAGCTTGTGAATGTTTATAGGGTTTAGGGCTTCCATGTTTGTAGGGTTTATGGGGTTTTGGGCTTCAATTCAAGCCCCAAACCATAAACCCTAAACCCCAAAACCAGGGGTTGCGGTTTCGGATGTAGGGCTCCTAGATCTAAGGATGTTTGGACTCTTTGCCTGAACTATGTTTCCAAGTTTTTGATCGGTGTGGGGCTCCACACGATAGGCGAACTGCATTGGGGTCTAGGGTTGAAGGTTTAGGGTTCGGGGCTTTAGGGTTACCCACCCTTAAAGGAAAAGCAGCCCCACACATAGACGGCTGTCCTCTATGAAGGCGTACTTCCGGGGGGTTCCTGGTTTGTTCGGGTCTAGATCCTAGATCCTACCCGTGACAGCAGATGAGTGGGCGGACGGGGTCTGAAAAGCTGGATGCACTGCGGGAGGCCACAAATCTAAACGAAGCACATAGTCAAGATCAAAAGCATGCAGGGGATAACTTCTATAATGTATTGGGGGGGCAGAAGCATACGATCTATGCTGGAGCTGGAATTCCTATGGAATATTCACTAGTGCATGGAAACTATACCTGGCAGACCCTTACGCTAGAGTTATTATTAGTGAGTAGGTTGCACATGCCGTAAACCCAAAACCCCTAACCATAAACCCTACAAGGTCAAGTCAACCCTCGACCGTACTAAACCAAAGCTCAAGACTTCTACTCAAAAAACTAGGGTTTGGGGTTTAGGGCCTCTTAGAACTGAAAGATAGTACTACTGAAACTATTCTATACTAATTCTGGCAGTGGTCGCAACCGGAAGCCCTAAACCCTCAATCCCCAAACCCCTAATAACAACCTAAACCGAGAGCCCTCAACGCCAATCCCCAAAACCCAAACCCTTAACTCCCAACCCTGAACTCTAAACCCCAAACCAGAACCTACTTCACCTTCCCCTTTGGGGGCACGGCAGCTTATTGTTCAAGTCGACTTGCAGGGCCTCGAGTCCGGGTCTCGGACTTAGGGTTCAGAGGTTTAGAGGTTTAGGGTTCAGGTTTGGGTTTAGGGTTTAGGGTTCAGGGTTTAGAGGTTTAGGGTTCAGGGTTCGGAGTGTAGGATGTTGGGCTTCTGCTGTTTCAAAAGCTCCTCATCCAAACCAGCCAGCCAGGAAGGAAGCAATGCTGCACACACAAACGGAAATCTACTACCTGCGCTTGGGTTTAGGGTTTAGAGTTTTGTGTTCAGGCTGTATTGTAGGGCTTACGGCCTTTGACCCAGGCGCTGCGCAGCGCAGCCGTCAGGTCAACTATTGGATTTTGTGCGTTGAAATTCCGGGTTGCTGTTGAGGAACTTAAGTTAAGTTACCATACTATGGATATGTAGTAAAGAACTGGGCCTTCCTTATTATGAGAACTTAACTGAAATTCCTGCAGCAGCAACCCGGGAGAACAGGTTCTTGGAGGTAGTGGGCATCCCCTTGAGGGCTATCTGAGATCACTTTCAGAAGCTCGCAAGGTAGGATCCAGAGCCCACCGTAGGGGTGCGCTCCTACGAATTACCGTGGCTCAGTGTTTTGGGATGCCCCACAATTTGGGAATCCTTTTGGGGGTCACAATAATGAGGATTGTATTATTTTGTGGTCTATATTGGGGTCCCTGTATTTAGGGAAACGATCTCTTTCCAGGAGTGTATGAGGGAAACTTGCGCAAAGTACCAGTTGGCCGGCTGGAAAACAATCTAAGAAACCCGCACAAGCCCTAGCCGGAATCGTAAGCATAGTTGCGGCTAAGGAACATGAACTAAGCTACCATATGTTTAATGTACTCCAATGGGACTGCTTATTTCTAGTAAGGTGGGGATTGTAGTATTTCTTAGGGGAGGAGATTACGGTATGGATCCTTCTTCTTTCGCCCATATGTGCTATAGTCTAAACTCCTAGTATCCCCCTTAATAACCCCTATAGTAGTCCCCTATATAATCCCCTATATCACCCCCCTTTAAGGAGTTTAAACCCTAAACCCTAAACCCTATATAATCCCTATATAATCCCCTATATAACCCCCTTTAAGGAGTTTAGACTATAGCTCATATGAAGAATTGGAGAGTGGGGAGCTGTGTTGCCTATTGCCAGGGCGGGCAAGGGTTCTCAGGGTTTTAACTGCAAAGATGTCTTCCACGCCTGCTCATGAAACGACCTAAGCCGACACAACCTGCAAAAAACTCAAACCCTAAACCCTAAAACCCTAGAACCCCAAAACCCTAGAACATAAAACCTAAACCTTAAACCGCATGGCTGATGGACATCCCTTTCATCACGCCAAGTTAGCTACACGTCTGCGACTGATCAGCAGGGTTGGAGAGTTCTCGGTCTGGTGGGGTCACGAAGGGGTTTAGGGTTTAGGGCTTAGGTTTGTTTGTTTTCAGGATGCAAAAGGCGGATCACAGCTACTCCCATATCTAGCTGGCAGTTTTGGAGTTACAGCGTTCCTGGACAGAAAAACGTGGAAGCAACCAACGCGTGACAATGCTGACCGGCAATTGTAGACTGCATGTAGACCCCACCGTTAAGGACAAATGAATCCCTAAACCCCAAGCACTTCAACCCATTTGGTGCCTTCCATCTCAACCCTTTAGGATTCAGGGTTCAAGTTTCACTCGCGGGTCCCTTGAAAAGTGCTGTCCCTAAATCCGAGCGTCCAAGGTACCTCCTTGGTCCTAGGTCTCGGACACTGAAACAAGTAGCCAGCTAAACAACGGTCATTTTCAAGCGCGTGGACCACAGAGGGGATCAAAGAAATTAAGCTGAACCCCAAACTCTGAACCCTAGACCCTAAACCTTCAACTAAATGCTGCAGTACCAGACTTCCTTTGGTACAAGCACGATTAGTTGGATTCCTTGGTCATGCCGTAGAAACCATACACCCTGAACCCTAAGCTGAGCTTCCGTCTCACTTTCCATGCTCTTGTTAAATTTTCTATTCTCGGCTGACCCTACTTAGAACCCTAAACCCAAAGTCCTAAAACTAAAGTGCCAACCCTCTGCAGTACGCCCGGAACTATCATAACCTCTGAACTCTCTACGATGCATCCCTTGCCCTGAAGCCGTGAATATATGTATATATATATACCACCACTGGGGTTTAGGCTTTAATTAGGGTTTAATCAGTTATGCAGAGGTCCACTGAGCCCTCCACTGGCTGATAGGGGGGCTTGGGTTTCCCTGGCCCAAAAACCAGGACCTTGCTACAGTCATATTAATGAGTTGCGGTTACCGAAATACTGGCACCTCACGCCTGGGTTAGGCACGCTCCTCCACCTGATAATCAATCCCCCCACCCCCTGCCAAGAAATACTTTTTTTTTGGTGCACCTGTACAATAGATCACAATCATAAGGGAATAGTGTCTCGAAATCCTTGTTCTGGCCCGTCCACCCAACCTAAACCCCCAAATGCCCCAAATAGTGGTATCACAAGAACTCTTGCCACTTGAATATGCACCTAGGGGCTCAAGGTCATGATCACAAAAACTGTAGGATATAGGCACCCGAAACCACGCCAAAATCCCGACCTCGAGGACGTCTTCGACTGGCAGCCATGAACTGACCATGGCATCCCCCGACCTCTGCAAAGAATGGTGTAGTTACGGATACATGAAACTGAAGCGGGCAAGTGGATGGTGGTGGTGGCGGCGGCGGTGGTGGTGGTGGCAGCGGTGGTGGTGGCAGTGGTGGCAGCGGCGGTGGTTGTGGGGTTGGCGGTGGCATTTTACGGGGGCGGCGGCGGCGCGGCGATTGCGGTGGCGGTGGCGGCGGCGAGGGTGGTTGTGGTGGGGGCGGCGGCAACGGCAGGGGTGGTGGTGGTGGTGGTGGTGGTGGTGGTGGTGGTGGTGGTGGTGGTGGTGGTGGTGGTGGTGGTGGTGGTGGTGGGGATGGTGGTGGTGGGGATGGTGGCGGTGGGG
>CAJNIZ010045884.1:22954-37306 GCA_905231905.1 Symbiodinium pilosum
GTGGTGGTGGGGATGGTGGCGGTGGGGATGGTGGCGGCGGGGGTGGTGGCGGCGGGGATGGTGGCGGCGGGGGTGGTGGTGGCGGCGGCGGCGGCGGCGGCGGCGGTGGTGGTGGTGGGGGTAGGGGGTAGGATTACGGCGGAAGAATGAACATAAGGACGATTATGAACCCATCCTCAAGAACCTAGGCAAGCAGTGAGAAGCATCTAGGATTTTGTTGCTTTGATTCCTTCCCCCAACCAACCATAAGTGAGCGCATGCAGTTGATTTCGACAGTCGAAGGATAGAAAACCATGACCCACCGTCCAATTAACCCGTGTCCCTTAATCATATCGCTACGCCGAGTGGTTTCTTTACCTTTTGTCCCGCTGGGGACATGCGGCCGCTAGGTGGATTACCACAAGAGGCTTTAAAAGACCCTCTCAGCCAGCAAATAAGGGGGAGTTTGAAGGATGTTCAGAAGGCAATGACAGGCAATCTTGGGGGCCCTATGATGAGGAGTATGATGCTTTGGGCCACAGAGATGGACCGCAGTCTTGGAAACAGCCATGTCGCATGCATTGCACTGGGGCGCCCGGCTGGTCTATGACCTGGTGTTATGAGTGATGCCGGGTGTAGGAAACAGGGCGTCAAAGGGACCATAATGGGGATAATTGAAAATCAAATAAAAGAAAATGGAATATGTGAAGTAGAAATTGTGGATATACAACGGTTTCATGCCTTGCCTAAAAATGAAATAGCCGGGCTGGGACCAGATCAAAGACCATAAGTGTGGCAGGTTTAGGGTTTTAAGGTTTAGGATTTCAGGGTGCGAGATTTTGGGCTTTAAGCTTTTAGTGCTTAAGGTTTCGCAAAAATTTTATGCGGCCACTTGAACGCAGAACGCGAAAGATGTTTGACACATACTGACCAGCCTCAGTTCGCTCAAAAAGGAAAAGGTTTAGGGATTAAGACTCGCAGTGTAGATGCGAAAAATGACAAGGGCAGCACTGACAAACAAACTGCGAAGGTCTTTCAACCCAAAATACCAAAGCCGGCCCATTGCCCTAAGGTTGAGACCATGGGCCCCTAGTATGGGCCCTTAACCCTGGGATCCTTCTGTACCTACTACACGCCCTAAATGTACGCTGAAGGGTCCCTAGAATCTCCCTACAAGCGGACCCATTTTAGAGGCCCATATTGGAGAATTGCCCTATCTGAGGAGCAGGTCGCGTTGGTTTAGGGGTTTAGTGTTTGGACCTGATAGTGTTAACGTGTCCCGTGCACCCCTGAATGTTCTTATAGTCCCCCTTAAGTAGATAGAATATGGATTTGGGTATAGTATAATCAGATCCCCATACAACCTATATTCTATCTATTTAAGGGGGACTATCGTTTCGTCAGTTTTGTCTTAGATGCTTCCAGGGTATAACCCCCGATCAAGAGCTTACGAGATAACCTTTGGGGTCACTTCTTTCCTACTCTACCGAGAGACCACAAGCCGTATATGGGTGGTTGTCAAAATCATGATCCCTTTTTGGGTACCCGAAATATTATAGGTGACGTATTATACTAGGGATCCAAAAAGGGACCATAATTTTGACAACAACCCATATGCTGAAGTAGCAAAGGAGAAGCAGAGCTGCGAAAGCACTGGAGCAAACGAGCGCCTGTCCCACAAGTGCCCTTCGATCCTGGCTTCCACTGATGAAACAATACATCCCAAACCCCATCCCTCAGAAAGGGAGGGGAGTCATAAGCCTAAACCCTAGACCCTAAACCCTAAACCCTAAACCCTTAAACCGCGTGGTTCATGACATCCGGTTCAACTCATCCAGCCGTGCTGCTATCTTCAGGTAAGGCGCCCTCAATCCTGCTTTCTAGAACTCCCTCGCACTAAGACGGAACCCAGAGGTTCCTTACAAAGACTGACGTCCTTTCTAAACATCACGCCACACGCGTAATATGCAATGCAGCTTCTGCCCTGAACCTACCAAGAGAATCACTGCTGTTTCATGTTTCCAAAAATGTGAAACCGCTCCAAGCACTTGAGGAGTCGGAAGAGGGGGCAATCCAGGCACACACTGCTAGTTCGGCTGGCCCTGAAGTTGTGGTTCCGCCATGGCTGCTCATATGATGCTGACCTGGAAACGTGAAGAAGTTCCTAACTTCTGCTGCTTCACAAGCCTCATAAAATTTCAAAGCTGCATCGCAAACCTCAAGAAATTTCAAAATTTGTGTGCCTAGAGTGCCCCCTCTGAACCCTAAACCCTGTAAACCCCTTTAGAATTGGGATCGGCAGCGACTAACTGCAGTATAGACTTCGGCTGGGAGGGAAAACTTGGCGTCCAACGATGCTTTCGCAAGAGACCTGACGTCATAACAGCAGTTGCAGCCAGGCCTACCTGTATTCCCAACTACCTGTATGTTTAGGGTTTGGGGTTCAGGGCTTTCATGAGTTAAGCTTATTTTCTGAAGTGATGGGTAGCAAGCTGGAGGTAATTGGGGTTACCTTTATCAACCCTAAACTCTGAACCCTACTGGGCGTTTTGGCAAGGACATAATATCAAGGCTGATGCCTTGAAGGACGGAAGAACTCGGAGACCAGCATTCTCAACCCTAAAAACCCTACCAAAACCCCAAACCCCAAACCCTAAACCCCAAACCCTAAACACTGAAACCCTAGACCCTCAACCCCAAACTCGTTACTTCACAAGGGTTTAGGGTTTGCTTGGGCAAGGATCCCAAGAACTGAAGCAAGCTGGAGGCTGCTAGGGGTACCTTCGTTTGGGAATCCTTCTAGTAAGCTACCTTTAAAGGGGACTATAGGGGATACATAGGGTTTAGGGTTTAGGATTTAGGGTTTACGATTTAGGGTTTACGATTTATAGGGCTTAGGGTTTAGGATTTAGGGTTTCGGGATTTCCCGATAATTAGTGGTACCCTTGTGGGGGTCCCCATCTTTTTTGAGGAGTAGAGTATTTGGGGGGTCTATATTGTGGTCCCCTTAAATCGGGAAACTACCATAGGGATTTTGGCCCCAAAGTGTTTCCCACACAACGACTCTAGTGCCCAAGTATACAGTGTCTACCTACAAGGACCGTTTGGGTCTTTGGGTCAATAACTTGCCTCTGGTGAGCAGGGAAAGAAGAAATGCAAATGAATAGGGAAACTGCCATAGACTTCGGGCCTACATGAGCTATAGTCTAAACTCGTAGTATCCCCTTAATAACCCCTTTAGTAGTCCCCTGGATAATCCCCTTTGTGGCCCCCCTTTAAGGAGTTTAGACTCTAGCCTATATAAGGAATACTTTAGGTGGACCCCCCACCCTGTAATAGTGACTACAAGGCATAATAGGGGTTATATTAGGGTCCTCTTCTACTATTACAGGGTGGGGGGTCCCCCTAAGGAATACTATAAGAATTCATTCCTCCCTTCATATGTCTGCGTAGAGGGTCCTTACATGGGAGCCAAGATGCGGTTTAGGGTTTTAGGGTTTCAGACAAAGGGTTGAAGCTCAAAATGCGGTTTAGGGTTTTAGGGGACTGCTTCAAGCCCTAAATGCCCTAAGTTTATTATTCTACCCCACACAAGCTAGACTGAGTACACCGGATCCGTACGGGTTGCGCACGGAAATCTTCCCCAAGTGCATAGCTCTTGAAGTTCCAGGTCTTGAAGCTGCAAAGCAGGCCCTTGTTGGAGTTCCCTGTTACCGTGGGGGAACCTACTCCAGGCTTAGGGTTTAGGTTACTTCCGTGTACTTGCTAAACACTTGCTCTGCTGCCTTGCTCGGAGGTTCGCCTGAGGGTCCAAGTGCCCAATAAACATATGGCAGTTTCCCAAAATTAGGGGTACCTTTTAAGGGTCCCTATAATACGGGCTATAGTACTTGGGGGTCAACATTGCGGTCTCTTTATTTTGGGAAACTACCATATATACTTACCCAAAATCTGTACCATAATTACGATTACCCCAAACCCAAGGAACTGAGTATTGGGTAAATCCCTAAATCCTAAACCCAGCAAGATGATCGAAGGAACTCCATGAGGGTTAGATAGTGAAAATTCCTCCGAATCTTTTCTCCTAACTCTACATGGTAGGTTTTGGGGTTTAAATGTTTTTTCTTTGGGGTTTAGGGTCTAAAGACCCAAAGAGCATAAAAGGGTGTGGGGTACTAAAACATATTCAACTTCTTGTGTGTGGTTAACCAACACAATTTCGCCCCTTTGGTCTGTGAAAGAAGTGTTGTCTGCATCTATCTTGCTCTGAAATTCCCCATCAGCAAAAAGGTCCGCGCCTTAAACCCTCAATCCCAAACACTAAGCCCGAAACACCCCAAACCCTAGACCCCCTAATTAAACCCTTTGAGGCTTACAAAGCCTCGGGTTTCGGGTAGACCCCTTATAATTTCATCCTCAGCCCCACAAAGCCCAATACTTTCAACCAAGGAATTACCCAAAGTTCGCTTTCTATGATTAAGTTATATTCCGTACTAACCAATGTAGCTATGATAAGATCCCTTTCTACGAGTTAATGTACTATTCAGTAAGAAACCAGAGTAACAGTGCTAAGATCCTTTTTGATTGAGGGCATATTCCGTAGTTAAGAAGTATTCGGCTCTCATGGGTCTGCTTCACTGAGTTGACCCGGCCAGAAGGTTGGCGATGCTGTTCGCGGACTCTGTCAAGGAATGCGCAGTTCCCGTGCGGGCAGTCGCCTGGAACGGAATGTATCTTCTAAACTCCAAAAGTAGGTAGATTAATGGCCTTTTGGACTACATTTAGGTGTTTGGGCTATTATTTTACCTACTCTTGGGGCTCAGGTAAGGGAAGAAAAGGAAGTTCTAAGCTTTCAGGGCGTCGGATGGTGTGCGGGAATCCCAAAGCTGCCGAGAACCAATATGGGAAGTATTTGAGTCCTTATATATGGGTCCTAGATTGATATGTTTGGACCAGGTATGTCCCACATACGTACCTCTGGAGCCATTGGGATTGTAGGGTTGAATCCTAAGCCCTAAGCCCTAAGCCCCTAAAACCCGAAATCCTTAAACCCCTAAACCCTACATTTTATAAACCTTAAGCCTACCTTAAGCCCCAAACCATAGGTTTCGAGGTTGGAAATTTCATGAAATTTCAAGAGCTGGTTTAGACTTGGGGGCCACGCGTGGATCTGCTAATTGCAACCCGCAACGTTGGGGTGTAAGGTTTACAGGGTCATACTACAACTTTGGTAGACCCCCCCTACCCAATAAGAATGACTATAATGCGTGGCCCTCTTGTATTCCTAGTATACCACTATGGATTAGGGTTTAGGGTTTAGGGGTCACCCTAACCCATAAATTTTGTTGGGTCGAACGGTTGATTTCCAGACTTATCGTGGGATCGAGTTCTTGGATTGTTTTGAGGTCTGCGCTCGTGCAAGCCCAGCCACCATCTTTTTACATGCTGACATCAGAAGCAGGCTAGCAACAAGTACTCAACATGGCCAGAAACCTCATTTGGGCACTTCTCCCTAAACCCTGAACCCTAAACCCTCAGGCACCCACCACTGCTCTACAATCCTGGGCATCCCTAAAGTCCCAGATTTTGAGAAACCTGCAACTCTCGTGTACACTCCCGGAAACTAACATGGAAACCCAAAAAGGGCCCTACAAAGACTACAGTCCTTCTAAAAGGGGGCTATATGGGTTTCCATGTTAGTTTGGGGGAGTGTAGGACCCAGGCAGGGCCCCCCCCCACTCTACCTGGACGTTAAAGTCAGGAAAAATGGCCCAACACCACCGAGAAGAGCCGGGGGAAAAAACACTAGTGGTCTACCTGAACCCCAAAAGTATGTAGAATAATGGCCTTTTCGGCTATATTTGGATGTTTTGGGCTATTATTTTACCTACTTTTGGGGTTTAGGTACCCCGGACCCCAAACCCATGTACTTCAGGGTTCAGGTGGACCTGGCCTTAAGTTAAGACGAAAGTACCTGCTTTCAGGCCTGAAAAGCTGCGCATTGCAAGCCCCAACAACAACCGAAATCAAAGCCAGACGCTTTTGACGTTGTTTTTTAAGGTTTGGGGTTTGGGGTCTAGGATTTTTCTTTGAAAATTCAGGTTGAGGGTTTGGGGTACCAAAAATGGAACCAAAAATGGAGAAAACTTCTACAATGCAATGGCAACCGTGCTAGATACAGGGATGTGTAGGGATGATGTATTGGCGCGGGCAAAATTTATTAGTACGATCTCCACACTATGTTTCTACCAGGAACTCCTGCCGACAAGCTTGGCGTTTAGAGTTCAGGGTTTGGGCTTTTTTTTCACTGGTTCTTAATAAGGAATATGGAAACACACTCCGTGTAGAATCCCTGTAGGATAATTTGCCTTTATTCACTACTCGAAGGATAGATAAATAATTCAGGCTACTACAGTATCCCTGAATCCCGGTGCCCGACAACCTAAACCTTAAATCCTTAACCTTAAACTCTGAACTTGAACTCTAAACCCTAAGCTCTAAACCCTAAACCCTGAATCCCACCCACAACCCGAACAAGAAGCCCTCAGCCGGACCCTGCGGGAGAAGTTGAATCTTCGCAAGGCGCCAAGAAAGTTCGAGCCGACGCCTGAGAGGCGATTTCGAGGCTGAGGCTGGAGCAAACCCTAAGAACGGTTTGAGGTTTAGGGTTTAGTTAGTTTTTAGGGTTCAGGGCTTTAGGGTGTAGGGGTTTGGGATTAAGGGCTTAGGGACTTAGACCAGTACGTATATGTACCCTGCCTCATTTTAGGGCGCCTAATTTTCTATACAGAAAATTACAGAGACAAAGTTAGGTATCCTACAAGAGAGGGCATGTTTGTTGGGGGGTAAGTAACCCCATACTTGGAGGATTCACTACTTAGTCAGTGTACCGATATCTTTAAGATAGTCCTGGCTGTCCCCATGACTAACCTACGAAGTCCCGCTGACCCCCCGAAGTAGTCGGAGCTCGGCAGGGGGATGGAAGAACCAGGTTAAGAGCTCAAGCTAGGTTTGGCCCCTGTTAATTACAACACCGAACGTGTTGCTTGGCTTATCGTCCCCGCCAAGTTGGACACCAACAGCTTACTTATATTCATCAAAATTCCAAAAGAATTCTATCAACACGCGTCGCGCCAAAAATGACAGCATCCTTCCTCGAATACCGTTACAAGGCGAAACAGAACGAACCAAAGGAAGGATGAAAGGAAAGTGGCTGTGGATGCGGGGTTCCGCGGCCTAGAATTAGGGAATACAACTCTTAAAGAAAGAAGAAAACCAGCGTAGCCACCCTCCCCCTGAAGTAGGGCTTGCTTAAACGCCAAACCCCAAGTTGATGTCAGCATGGCGGTTGGGGATGCCTTGCTCTAGACATTGGACTCAAGCCCGTTTAGGATTTAGGTCATGCATGCCCAGTTCTGCTTGGGACTGGGTCCTGGGGACTACAATTGCGTTTTACAGCCGGGAGGCTTGACAGACTAGTGTTGTGGCAATCCATTCCCCGATTCCCCACTAAACACGAGTAACCCAAAGAGCCCTAAAAACACACCTTACTCCAGGAGTACACCCCGCATGGCGCTAGGATCCTTAACCCTGAAACCTAGACCAAACCCTAAACCCTCAATATTTTCTTTCGTTATGCTGTGCTGGGAGGTCTCGGACGAAAAGCTGTGGTGCGGGTCTGAAGGCCTCAAGGACTTAGATGCGGTTGGGCCTAGGAAAATCTAAACAAATAGAATAGGGTTGTGGGCTTCTGGGGTGCGTTGTGCTCTTGTAATTCATCCTCCCCTCATATTAAGCCCCCCCCAACCCCCCTAACATTAGATATTCCCGTTTTGGTACATTACATCATATTGGCAATTTGTTAGTATTAGGGGTGTGTGGGGCTTAATATCAGGGCGAGCGGATTACTGCACTTATCGAAGGTGCGGACTGGTCATTGTTCAGGCTACCGCATTACCTTTCGACTCCCGCCGTGCCGCCTACGAGGCAACCCGAACTTTCAATCCCACAGCCCCATCATATCCCCAAGATTCTGAACCAAACCCTTCAGTTGGTATCTTGGAGTTGAGGCGCTCTGTCGTAATGGAAGAACACTAAATCCCGCACTTCTGGGACACTGCAAACTAACATGTCGTATGAAGCTCTTTCTGACAACGAAGAGGCCCGAGTTTGAACTCACCTGACCTGGAAGCAGAACTAGCTCCTGGAATGCTCCACATGGTTTGCAGCGGGCTGTACGTAATTTCACACCAACCCCTATCTGCAACCCCAATTACCTATAGTTTAACAGCAAGTACCCACTAACTAGTAGATATAGGCCATAAAACTGTAGCTAAATGGGGGATACAGGCATTTGTTACCCTAAGCCCTGAAACCTCAACCCTAAACCGCGTCGGTATAAGCCCTAAACATCCGAAAGCCATGGGTGGACGTGCCGCAGCCTCAGCCCCCCCAATAGGGTTTGAGGTTCAGGGTTTAGGATTTAGGGCGCAAGTCCTGAACATCAGACATGTCCAAGCCCTGTGTACCTATCCTCCACCTGAATAAGCCAAAAACCCACACCCCCTTAACCCTACAATCCTCCAAACCCTCAACCCTAAACCCTACAATCCTCCAAATCCTCCAAACCCTAAACCCTACAATCCTCCAAACCCTCCAAACACTAAACCCTAAACCCTAAACCCTACAATCCTCCAAACCCTAAACCCTAAACCCTACAATCCTCCGCCTAAATCTCCTCTAAGGCTGACGCCGGCATCGCCGGCTTCGTGGCCTGGAGATAGCGGCAAGACAGAACCAACCCTAAAGGGGTTTATGGGGGTTATTTAGGGATAATGGAAAAGAAAATGGAAACTACTATTTAGGGTTTGAGGGTTTAGGGATATAGTCCCCCTTAAGTAGATAGAATATGGGGTATAGAGGGATCTTATAATGTACCCAAAGCCGTATTCCATCTTATTAACGGGGACTATAGGGTTTAGGGTATTAGATTTTAGGGTGTTAGGGTTTAGGCGTGGCACTTAGGACCCCTACGAAAGTTTCACCCTTTAGGTACCTATAATAGGGATGTAACGGAATCCAAAAGGGTTCTATAAGGGTCTAAGGTCCAAGCTAAGTCCCAAGGAGATATGCTAGTTTCCATGTTATTTTCCATTCCCCTATTCTGCAATACACTGATATTCTTTAAGGCTTGTTGATTTGTATCTCTTATAACAAAATAACTGTGTTTGCATGTCCTTTTGCATTCCCCTCCTAAACCCCAGACCCTGAACCCTGGCGGACCCTAAACCAAAACCCTATGTCCTTGTGCTGGACATACGGTTGATACCCCTAGATTGTTGTTTGGAAGATGAACTGCAGCGAACTTACCATCATTTTTTTGCTACAATCTGAACTCCTTAAAGGGGGGTTGTAGATGAGAGTATCTAGCGTAGTAGTACTAAGTAGTTTAGGATTTCTTAAGGGGGCTACTGGGATTTAAGATCATGCCTCATATAATGAAAATGGTTGCCTCAGTATGGTGACCTGGGTTGTGTTTCTTCACGGTGAGCAGGACTTAGAACCTGCTTATCCCCGAGTACCTTCCTTATGCCCTGGGACTCCCGGTATCACAGTACTGTATACTAAGGTCATGCGGGATTTGGGTATTAACAGTAGGTCTGCTACGCCTCGAGTATTTGCGAGCTGCTATAAGGCGCTTTAGACAGTGTGACACTGCAAGCAGTAGCAGTCATGGTACGTCACACTGTTTCGCAACACATTAGTGGAGGCAGTATCAGCAGTAAACCCTGAAACCCTAAACCACTACCGTTAAACCCTAAATGAACCCTAAACCCCGAACCCTAAATCCTAAAACCCTAAACCCTTAAACGCTAAACCCTAAACCCTTAAACACTAAACCCATAAAGCCTAAACCCTTTAGGGAGCAGGAGGATTCACATCTGATACCAATCAGCGCCTTCGCTCTCCAGCTCGCAATTACCAGGTGAGTTAGGGTTTAGGGTTTAGGGTTTAGTGTTTAGGGTGAGTAGTGTTTTTTTGGTGGTTGAACCTAGTAAGATAGTATTCCTTGTAAAAATACTATACCCCAAAAGGAGGATATGTTCTTATTCTATATTGGGAAGCATAGTATCCACAAAAAATATTACTCAGGTGTAGCTAAGAAATCAACTCAGCCCTCTCAACGAGGCGGTTAGGGGTTTAGGGTTTAGGGTTAGGGATTAAGGGTTTAGGGTTAAGGGTTTAGGGTGCAGTCTCAGTCTGCAGAGTGTGTGTGTGTGTTTATGAAGACCACCCTCCCCGGAACCATGCCTTTAAACTGGTGTTTAGGGTTTAGGGTTTTGTGGGGGATTCAAGAGCTCCATCTTGGCGGCTGCAGAATGAAGCAACATAAGCAAGGGCTTCCGGGAAGCTTCCTGCAAATACGCAAACTAAACCCTGTCCCCCACAAATCTTGGGTACTTTGTGGGGCTCTGGAATACCCTAAACTCTAAAACCTGATACCCTAAACCCTAAACCCTGATACCCCAAACCCGTATACCCTAAACTCTAGACCCTGAGCCCTACAAGCAGCGGGACAGATGGCAACCTTAAATCCTCTAAGCCCTGAAACGTACAACCTGGCACCCTAAACCCTATACCACGGTCTCCCAGCATCCGCCTTTGCAAGCCCCATAATACTGGTAAAGGTTTAGGGTTTAGGGTTCAGGCTACTCTCCTACATAATCTCATATATATCCCCCCTTCAAGGCGTTTAGACCCTAAACCCTAAATGTTTATATGATCCCCAATATAGCCTCCTTGAAGGAGTTTAGACTATAGTTCATGTGGGGCCCCGACTCGCATCACTTTTCACCTGGCAAAGCGTCGCGCAAGGTAGCCCTTCATGATCGAAAGGGTTTACCGCGAGGCCCAAAATGAGCAAAAACCTTTTAAACTATGGTCAGTGGGCCCAACACCGACAAAATATGAGTCCTAAGAGCCTGAGGGTCAGGGCTTATAGGGCAAAAACCATTGCGATTTCAAAAACCAAAGGGCCGCTTTGTCAGTGCAGTAAATCAAGAGTTTAGTTTCTGAGGCGCACTCTTTATGAAAACCCTCATATGTAAAATATGGGAAATCCTCAGGGTAGGAGTGGCCAAAGGTCCCTCTAAAGAGGCTTGAGGTTCGTATTGTCGGGCTCGCAAAACAGGGGGGGCCCTAGGGCCTACTTGAGATAATAAACCCAATTGTCCCCATTATTCACCTTAAACCCTAAACTCTAAACCCTAAGCCCTCCAGGTAGGGTATTTGTCTTGGGGATCAATGCATGGAATTTGAGAACCCCAAAACGGTCTAACTTACTAACTAATTTCCCGTCACCCTCCAAGTAGGGGTAGCTTCAGGGATTCGATGAGATTCTGTAGCTTGAGTCCCAGATCCTGGTTTCCAAGCCAACGGTTTAGGGTTTAGGGTGCTTTCTGGGACTTTCTCAGAAATACCAGGGGTATAAGTTGGGTACTGCCCACACCCATTAACAGCTGGATATTTGAAATATGACTATAAACAGCCCTTCATATGACCGCTAGTATAGACCGTTAATTTGTGGTGGCCGTACCCAGGGTGTAAGCCAAGTAGCCACATTACGAAACAAGTGTAATCCATGGAGATACCCTAAACCCTAAAACCTAAACTAGCTAGTCATAGTCTGGATCTCCCCTACATTCAGGGGTTTGGTGCTGATCGGGCTCAGACTGAGGTGCCCGTTGGTTCTGCTCTTCTGTTTAGGATTTAGGGATTTTTCGCTCCATTTTGACCCTCTTTCTTTAACAGAATACATCGGAATTCGGGCCCACGGTTTTGGACTTGTCTTCTTTAATTATCTAATGTGCCTTTTTGTTATATATATATATTTTGTCTTTGTTAGAAACCTCTAGTTCAGGACGCGTTCTGGTTCTTGTGGCAATATTCGCCTTTGCTTTGGCTTCGATTTCGGCGTTCTCGCTTCTTTGGGAAATAACTTAACCCGATCGTTGAATGAACCATCTTATTACAATGGGTAAGCACAATCTTGAATATACAGTCTGTCCATTGATTTTTCTTTGCCCTTTCATCAGCCTCTACCCTCTTGAACAACATAATATCTTTCACTGTGGCTCATTCAGCGAACGCCGTATGTGTTCGGGTTCTGTGTATCTCCACACCCTGTCCCTCAATGTATTCCAGAATCACATTGCTATCTAAGCTACTCTCGTCATCAGAATAAATTAGTTCGAGTTTGCCTCCCATCTTATGCATGCCTTCTATAAGCCCAGCTGGCAAATCGTCGTGTAGCTTACTTTTAATTTGAACTTTTACAAGATATTTAGAATTTAGAGAATATACTTATCATTGCCATTCGAACACTCAATTTTTGGTTTTCCAAATCCTTACGTGCAATAAAGAATACATCTACTTGATACCCGACATGTGCATAAAGAGCAAGTAAATGAATTGAAGCCTGACATAAGTCTTTTTCGATCTATGCTCTTCTCATACCAAGCCTTAACATTAGCCATTGTGATGGGCTTATCTTCAGCTTTGGCATCCTCAAAAGTACTAGCTTGTGAGCCAAAGCAACTCTAAGAAATAGATACCCGATATAATCTTATCTCTGATAGTACTACCCAAACTAATGAGAACGATAATAAGAAAACTACTCAGAAGGATAATGGTAAAGATTTGAATGTTACTATTGTTCTGTTTGTTGTTGTAATGTTCATCAATATTTCAATGTCCTTAACTTCTTACGTGCCTATGATCATGTGTACCGTGCTTACCACAATCACACAATCATTGGCTCCAATACACAGGCTTTTTCTTTTGGTAGTATTCTTTTGCGTGTTCATTCACTTTTCCAAGCTAAGGTCATCATCAACCTTTCTTGGAGAACATGCATAGTCGCTGCTTTCGTAATATCATTTTCTTTTCGTTTCCAAAAACCGTTCCCTTTGTTCATCCCAATATTCTTTCTGTGTTCTACCAAACACAGTTTTATTCACACAGTCAGTTATCTCGCCTTCTTGCTTGCCTGCTCGCGTTTGCATGGAGAATACTCGATTTTTTCAATTTTCCAAGATGCAATGCCCTAAACCCCCAAACCCTAAACCCCACAACTCCTAAACCCCACCGTACTTGCTGAGTGCCCACACAAGGGGTCTTATAAGTCCGGGCCATCTTTGGGATTCAGGCCCGGCAGCCATAACAAAACCTCGATACCCCTTCAGTAAGGAACCTCATTAACTTCTACATACCAATAGTAGACACCCCCGCCAAAATATCAAGTATTCCAAACAAGAGAGCATCTGCGTATTTAGGTCACAGGGTTCAGGGTGGGGTTTAGGCTTGAGGGTTCCGGATTCGAATATACCCTGCCTGATACTTGGAACTAGGAACTATGATATGTTATAAGGTAGATAAACCCTTAACCTATGGCGCTCCCGGGCTCATTTCTGAATGCAAAAGACGTTGGCTGAGGAGGCCCCAGGCACGAAGTGCAAGAAAAAGGTTTAGGGTTCAAGGGCTAAATGAAGACGGTAAAGCCCACCAATGTGGAACTCGGTCTAGAAAAAACCATCTAGGGACCCTTATCGACAACTTATTGTAATAGGAACCCAATATAAGGACTCCGTTCTCCTGATTTTAGACCGATCCCCGCGTGTCTGAAATGTGACCCCAAAAATTGGACGAGACAGTAAAGGAATCGTATAGAGGCATTAGAGCGCTTCTGTATGAATCGTGTCAAGTAGGTACACGACGTCCCTTTTTCAACCTTCAGTTCCTTCAGCTTTGCTCACTGGCGCCTTGTTCACTGCGGCCTCTTTGTCCTCAGACTTCATTTGCAGAATTGGGTGAAGAAAGGTGTTGGGTGAATGTCTGGCACATGAGGCGAAAGTTGAAATTTCGGCAAATGTGAGATCCTTTTACTAGATGCGGCCTCTGATGTAGGACCCCCTACTTCGTACGAATCCTCCATCTACAGTACACTCTGAGTTTTGGTTTGGGCATTTAAGGGCTTAGGACGATAATCCTAATTCACTAGGATAGGATATCGTCTATGGGGCAGAGCAGATAATATAAGCGTAAACTGTTTGCGCAGCACGGTGTTCAAACAGTGGGCATCCAAGAAGGTTCATGTTCATGTTGACTGTTATTTCTGAACTCTTACGCTCTCAGAAACTAGCAGGGAACCTACGGTTCGGTCCTAGGAGCCTCAGACCCCCTGGGAAGGTGACTTCAAAGGAACCTTAAGGTTACAGGAGGTGTCGCGCTGGGGCCTGGGTTTCTGAATATAGAGAAAACAGACATTAAATTACAGTTTCTTATAATTACTATTATTCAATTATCTGATAGATA
>CAJNIZ010045885.1:3028-30236 GCA_905231905.1 Symbiodinium pilosum
CTACTACTACTACTATTAATACTACTACTACTACGACTACTACTACTACTACTACTACTATCATGTTTCATGTAGTCAAGGTTCTAGTTGGCTCAGGGTCTGCGGGGATTTGGTAAATGGGGAAGAAGAGCTCCAACATTCTTCAGCGTGGCTCTTAGTAGAAGTACAGGGACACAGTGAACACGCAAAGCACAGTGCGACTGTTCCCCCCAACTTGTTCTTTCAGACGCCATAGGATACATTGTTTTTACATGTGGGGGTGGTTGCAGAAGTTGGGTCCTCTAGCACAAGATCGCTTCCTGGAATCGTTCTCAAAAAGCGGGAGGTCACCTTTTGGAATCTCCACTGGGAACGCAAGGTTTGGATGAAGAAGTTTGGGAAGAAGACTTTCCCTGCTGCGGCCATTGTACAGGCTTACAATGAGATTGTCCCAGGCTCATCCTTGGCCTCATTGAACCCGAAACCTAAACAGATAAGAAATCATACTCTCATAGCGTGTAAAAGATGAATAATTCCTACACCCTGAACCCTAAACCCTAAACCCTTAAACCCTAAACCCTAAACCCTTATAATATACTAAGAAATTCTTAAAAGCCAACAAGGAGCAGCTGCACTCCGTGGGCAAAGGCTGCCCCAACGAGTTCAACCTTGCAGACCATGCGATGTTTTTGCTGCAGAGCCATGTCGCAAGCCTACCTGGTTTGTAAAAAGCTTGGGGCAAGGGGGTCGTCCACTAGCTGTTTTCTTGTGAAGTCCTCTGAGTTTGTCCTGAAGTAACTTGGGGGCCCTCAAAATTTCATCTCCACATCTGTTGCCAGAGGTTGGTAGGCAGTCCTCACTGCACAACACATTGAACCCAGAGAATTCTACGGCGAACAATCTGCAAATTCAAGCTCTAAGCTTCATATCTTCCTTGAAATAGTTACATAGGCTTTACTCCGAAGACCCGATCTTCTACTGACCCAAAAACCTCACCACTGTTCCCCTCTAATTGTGTCACAAGCAAGACCTGTGTTTGAATACCCCATCATGTTTGGGTGCATGGCAAAGAGGGATCCGCCGTTCGTCCCATCTACGTTCTCAGACTGATGTTGATGTGATCTACAGGTTTCAATCCTGGACATGAAAAAGGGGCCTTCTACTTACTGGTTGTCAGTAGGGAAAAGGGGAATATAATCCTTATATATTCTCTGCATAAGCCATATAGAAGCTTTATAGAATCCCTGTATAATGTATTTCCCCAATCATTCTCTACTAACCGCCAGTAAGTTTAAGCAGCTAGGAGCACCGAAAGTCACATGTCCGTTTGCCTTCCGTCCGCAATATCCAATGTTGAGAGGGCCCTGGGTCTGCTGGGTTCCTCAGACAAAATGCGAGTAACAATAGCAATAAGAGTGATCTTAGTAACAACAGTAATACTCGTAATCATAGTAATCATAGTAGTAAATAATAGCAATGATTGCAATAGTAGTAGTAATGGTAATAATAGTCATACTAATTGTCAGTAATAGTAATAGTGTAACAATAATGATGATAGTAGTAATGATGTGTATCGCTGAGCACGTGATTCGCATGGAGCAAAAGGTTTGCCTGGGTTGCCACTGTAAGAGTTTGCTCACCTCACTAAGTGCATCTTGTTTGGCCAACAGGAGCTGCAGAACTTCATCCCAAGCTTCAATGGAAACTCCTAAGCCAAAGCCCAGTACACCAATTCCATGGCCCTGAGAAGCCCTGAACCCTATACAGCCCAGAACCCTAGACCTACTTCCCTAAACCCTAACCCTAAACCCTAGCTGAAACCTAACCCTAAAGCCTAACCGTATTGAAACCCAACCCAGAACCCTGAACTTTTCAACCTTGGAATCCTAATGCTTCCGTCGAGCCGTAGGGTCAGTCGCAAGGTTTAGGGTTTAGGGTTATTTCGCGGATTATATAGGAGAGTATTATAGGGGTTATTAAGAGGGATGCTAGGAGTGTAGACTATATTTAACATAGCACCCTGTTCCCGAGATGGTGGTAAATATCAGGAGACCCCGAACACGCGACCCATGTTCGGCGCAGACTCATGAACCCCATACCTTACTGGTAGTTAGTAGGGAATATGGAAATATATTTCCTATGTAATCTATTCCCTTCTTCCCTATTAACCCCAGTAAGATATAGAAATGCTGAAGTGGAAAAAGGACGGAGTCGGATGAGTCCCTTGATTCCATGCAGGCACCGCAACCTGATACTGGGATCAGCTGAATGGAGATGTTACGGTTATCATACTGGGGAATGTGGGGATATACAGCAGTAGGAAGTATGATTGCAGATTGCAGCCCAAGTTCGGGTAACTGTCCGACCACTGCGAATTGCCCTTGAAGCTCCAAGGTATAGCTTTGTAGCCTAGGCTACGGCGGGCCTCTTTCTTACTGGGGGTGAAAGGTTCAGGATTCAGAGAGTTGCATTCTAGGTTTCTGCAGACTGCTTTGGCCTTCCAGGAAAGTCCTCAGAAGCCTGAGCCTTTATACACGCAATGCAAAACATCTGAGGGCAGATAAAGTACGTGGTGAGGATGTGTGGCTGGCGGCTTCCCATTTGGGTTGGCTTTGCAGCTGGGATGTCGCGACTGAGCACTTCGCTTGTGTAGGATATGATGCATATGAGATTGCACTGGGAAGGGGAGAAATCACCAAAGCTCTTGACCTGAAACCCGTGGCCACAAGGGGGACTTCGGGGGGAACAAACCTGTCGGTGTCAAGAATGATGCAGTGTGAGAAGGTACCTACAATCATCTTGAAAATCCAGAAGCTGTCTTTCTGCAAAGAGCTAGTAGTTTCCATCGCTATAGTACCTACATATGGGTATTTCTCAATATAACCCCTATATAATCCTTTAAGGGGAGCCCTATATAATCCCCTTATAATCCCTCTATACCCCCTGGGGTCCCTAGGGTACCCCCTTCTTGAGAAACTCCCACATACCCATAATTGGGAGTGCTCGAGGCGTAGCTGCAGGAAGGTACTTGGAGTTCCCCCTAGGGCATTTGAGGGGTTTAGGGTTTAGGGTTTAGGGTTCTTCACCCTGGCATGATCGCTGGGCTTCTTGCATGCCTTCGGTCTTGTCAAGGCTGTCTTAGACCCTAAATCCTCCCTAAACCCCAAGTAGTAGCTTCCATTTTCTTTTCCATTAATGCAATATAACCCCAATTAAGCCTAATATAATCCCCAAATTATCCCTAAACCCAAAGCCAAGAACTCCTAAGCACTGCGCCCGCCATTTCCCACCATCATTCTGCACAGGCAAAGATGATCATGGAGAAGTCGGAGGTGGATAGGGGCTCTATGGGGATAATGGAAAAGCAAATGGAATCTACTATTTAGGGGTTATATGGGGTTATATAGGGATTATATAGGGATAATGGAAAATATTTGAAGGATAGTATATTGGGGCTACTCATAGGGATAATGGAAAAGAACATGGACACTACTATAGTATATTGGAGATATTAATAGGGATAATGGAAAATGACATGGAAGCTATTTTTGTATATTGGGGATTAATGGGGATAATGGAAGAGAAAATGGAAACTATTATAGTATATTGGGGATATTGATAGGGATAATGGAAAAGAAAATGGACACTACTATAGTATATTGGCGATATTAATGGGGATAACGGAAAAGAAAATGGAAACTACTATAGGGTTTAGGTTGACTGTTTGCGGTGTTACGATTCCCGCGCTACGAGTGGGAGTACGGTGTAAAGCTGGACAGGTGTTTCCACATGTTGGTCCCGATGTCCAATACTCAGTATTGTTGCCCAGCAGAACCTGCCCATCCAGCAGTCAGCAAAAGCACCGTTTTCAACATGGCCTGCTTTCTGCAGGGAAGTGCTCCTGATATGCCGCATGACAAGAGTGTGATGACGACGACGCCTGGCAAATTACCGCGGCCGGTGGAATAGTAAAGCTGTTTTCTGAAAGCTTCGAGTTTTGAGTTGTCGTCGGCATGGGCGCTTGCCCAAAGCAGAGGCGCCTACACAGCCTTTTGGATGAGGGGTTACAAAACATAGGACCATGCCTTCGGCAGGACTCCGATGACGCATGCCACCAGACTCGATTCGATTAACGAGCTGCAGAGGTTCTGATGGATGTGTATCAGTATGTATGTGGATCCGAAAATTTTGTCAAGAGCGTTGATTCTGAGACGAGAGATCATATGTAAGAAGACGTGAAAAGGGCCCTTTATCCAGAACGCCGCAAGGCCAAAGCCTGGATTGAAACCTCACTTGAAATTCAAGAGATAGCCCTGGGTAACTGCAAGTTTTGTTATGTACCCAGAGCTTGGCTGAATTCCAAGCAGAACAGAAAGTCCCAAGGCATCTTTCCTAGGGTTTGGTTCAGAGTCCGGGTTGAGGCTTCAGATATAGGTAGTAATGGAGAATCAGATGGAAAACAACATGGAAAATGAATGGAAACTGCTATTTACAGTTTAGGGGTTCACATACACAAGGTGTGACGAAAAGGTTTCAGGTTGTAGGGTTTTGGGTTTGGCGTGGTGAATGGTACTTAGGCCGGCGCACTACAACCCCAAATCACACCAAAACCGCCACGGAAGAGTGTACTCAGCCTAGATTCAGCGACAGTTTCTTCGACATTCATCCGTTTGAGGCAACCGATCCGAAACCTACAAGCTTTAACACCAAAACGGTCAGAACGAGGAAGATGGAGGGTGCAACGGCTGGGTTCTTCACCCAGCTCATGGCACTCTCCAAGCGAGTCTCGGCACTGTGGTCGGTGGAGGTTTATCCAGTGTCTAGCGTCAGGGGTAGGTTTGAACATTGTTCTGAATTTTTTGTTACCCTTGGCGTCTATATTTTGATTTCTATACCCCAAACCTACCCTATTGTTGGTGTAAAGCCTTGGAGGATGAAATCAGTAAGGGTGAGGTTTCACAACTCGGAAAGAGGCTTCGAGTTCAAGGGCCACTTGCAGGTTCAGCATACGTAGCCTCATCTCCTGGAATTCGAACTCCCAGGGAATGGTTATAGCCCAGCACCAATTCCCTCCCCAACATGACACCCCGCGCCCCTGAATGCTAAATATTCCCACCTGGTATGTTATGATATATTGAGAACGGTCAATATTGGGTGGGGTGGGGTTTGGGTGGGGGCTTTAATAATATACTCTTAGGGAGAGGCGATGGCTTGCTGACCTCACCTCCTAAGTTGAGACGGGGGAACACCCTAAACCCTTAAATCCTAAACAAACCCCGAACCCTAAACCCTTAAACCCTGAACCCCTAAACCCTAGGGCCGAGGTGATACCGGAGATAAGATCTCGGTAGATGGTTTTGGGGTTCAGTGTTTTGTTGCTCCCGGTTATAGAGGATGATGGAAAACAACATGGAAAGCCTAGATTCTTTTAAAGAGGTGTACAGGGTCATATAGGGATTATGGGTATATATAGGTAGAGGGATAATGCAAAAGAAAATTGAATTTACTATAATGGGTTATATAGGTTCAGGGTTAGGGATGCCGAGTTATTGTAGTCCCTCGTAAGTAGATAGAATATGTGGTATATGGGGATCTTATTAACGTAATATGTTATATTATACCTAAAGCCATATTCTATCTACTTAAGGGGAACTATAAGCCCACAAGCTTTATAGCCTAATCAATCACTGAGGATAGTGATTGGTCTCCTAGGAAGCGGGGCCGTCACTGAAAGGACCAAATGGGCCTCTTATCTGGGTCTTACCACTGCACATTGACCAGTCTACCTATGCCTTAAGCTAGCTGGCCTCGTTCTAAACTGTACACCCTCAACACTCAAACTTGTAAGATCCTTTCGGCCTGATCTTGTTCCAATGGCTGGTATTTCCCCAGCTTCCCCTTGGGGAAGGATACTGTTACATCCCATGTCCCCAGGCCCAACCCCAGGCCCCACAGGCGAGAATCTACATGCCTGACATCGATGCTCAGTGATTCATAGGAATTTGCAAGTGGGCGTTGGGTAGGGTAACTGCAGTTGTCATTCAGGGTAGTACTTGCAACCTGACTGTTCCAATAAGATGCACAAACTTAGATTCTGAATCCCGCGAATATCCGGCATGGATATTGAAAGCTAGCCGCAGTAGCCTGTAAAGTCCGTGTCCCGCAACGGCTATCGCTAGGGAAGCACTGACGTGATAACCAGGTTAGAACCCAGCTTCTTTGTTGTTGTTACGGCTTGCCCTAAGCTTACAAAACAGACTTTAAAAGCTCTAAGCCTCGGCCTCAAGGATACAGGTACAGGGTTAAGGTCACCCCTCCAGGAGCAAAGCATTTTGGTGTTTTATATAGATCAACATCATGTTCTCCTTCTGGTTGTGGTACGTTTCAGTGTAATCTTATTTGGATCAACCAGCCTATGCCCTGAGCCCTGGACAAAGAATGAACGTGGAATTACGTAGGGTCCCAGTTTCATTGCTCAGAGTGAAATGTCCCCTAGACCCGACATAATTGTAATTTATGATGTTCAGGAGAGGCGCAGAACATCTGGCGTGACAAGCCCGGTCTGATTGCCTCCATCGTGGTCCCCCTGGTTCCTCAGTTGTCAGAGGGATTGCATCGGAGTCTTCGAGCCAAAGCGGGCCACCCTTGCTATTGGCGGCTTCTCATGGGAGTCATAAATATGTACCCTCCTGGCTCCTGGAATCCTACATGGAAACTCACAAATGGCCTTTCGGTGGGGGCTGGTTTGTTGGCACACCTGTGACACCCCAAACAGGTGCAGGGTATTGAGGCAGTTTTCACAACATAGCTGGCATAGCTGGTCCTGCATTTTCTTCCATAGTCCATTTGGGTCTTTCTACATTCCATAAACAATGCCGAAATGATACTTGCTTGGTCTGTGTCTCCGCTCAAATTTAACAGAATTCTCAGAGGCTCTCACAAAGGTCCCGCCCCAGGCCATGATTCGTAAAACCTTGCGGGAAATCCACACATTTCCATTGCCTTCATCAGCAATGCAGGTGCTGAACGTTTTCTTCGCCCTCATCTTCTTCCAGGCTTCCTGTTTATTGGAAAATTCTCCAAACAAGAGGGACCCGTTAAATGACCTGCTATACCCTGTATCTCACTTAGTATGAAGACGTGAATGTATAAGGACTCGGTATTATGGGGTCTTCCTTGGCGGTGAATCAGGTCAGTGTTCCCCCAATTTTCTTTTAGCTCCTGACTATGGCTCCACATACTTCCTGATGCTGCTCTCAATGTACTCGCATGTGAGTTACCGGAGCGTACAGGTGATACGCGTGAAGCCCTCAACGTCTCAGTCTAATCCCCAGAACTTCCTCAAGTTGATTTGTTTCAGCTGTCTTCGTTTGCACAGGCGCTGCATAAATTGCTCCAGGGGATAAACATCTAAACATATCTAAAGTATTCACATCGTCATCGGCAAGTTTCGGGATACTATCTTCCTGACATATTTGTGTGACACCCAGTATATTCCCGCTCAAAGAAAGTTATAAAGTGCTGCATTAGAACAACAGCTGCAGACATTCCCCCACCACACAGGGCGTGCAGAAAGTTACCAAAATCTTCGTCGCAATGTCTGCAATCGCAAGCTCTAATTCTAAACCTTTGCATAACCGTCAATCACTCAGCCGGACTCGCTGCCAGGTGGGCGACATCATGCTGGACGATTATGATCCGCGCTCGCACTTCGGAGGAATGACGCAGGTGCGCGGATGGCATTTTTGACATTGATGGTTGAAGGTGCTAGCGTTGCTGGTTTTGGCGTTTGCGCATTAGGATTCTGAGGTTTTCTTGAAGATGCTATCAAGCAAGGTGCCCCGCTCCTTCTGCATGGACACCATCCCAAACCCAGGAGCATAATAGATACCCCATGAACTTGAAATAATCACTTCTATTACCGCTTGAGTCCGTGCGGAGGGTTGGGTGAGAGTAATGAAGCCAAGCGTGTCAAAGCCGCGATTCTGGCCCCATGTCAGAGAGGACTCTTGTTGTGTTACATGTCTTTTACGGACCTGCAAACTCTGAGACATGTCTTCGAGAGAAAGAGTCCCGGATTAACCTCACATTCCTGAAGCCGTCGAACTTTTTGTATCTCAACAGCCTTTCAGGTCAGAATTACATCAAAAGTGGGCATATGAGCTATCATCTAAACTCCGTAAAGGTTATGCAGGGGACTACTATAGGGGGGGGTATTAAGGGGGATACTCGGAGTTTAGACTGGCTCATATCGCCAGGTGGCTATCGGAGGCATGTTTGGTGCTGCCCAGCCGTGGCTTGGCTGCCATCAGAGTCCAGTGAGTTTGGGTTGAGAGATTTGGGGTAGGGTTAGAACTCTAAGGTTTCAAGGTTTTAGGGTTTTAAGGGTTTAGGGCTTGGTTTGAAGGGTTTAGGGCTTACGGGTTTGTTTTTATTTTTTTCAGGTTTAGGGTTTTAAGGGTTTAGGATTTCAAGGGTTTAGGGTTTAAGGGCTTATGCTTGAAAGGTTCCAGTTCATATTGCGGGGGATTTTAGTCCAGGGTCTCAAGCAATGGCCTTGCCATACAGGGATCATATCCCTACTGAGGCGTTACGGAACATGTGTAAACCCCAAATTAGATCTTCTCGACGGGAGAAACATTCTGCACACCGCATACCCCTCGATGGGACGCCAGCAGGACATTCACTCTCACTGGAATTATATAACACGGCACCTCATGTGGATCCTCTGTAAATCACAATTTTCAGGATAAGGTTACAAAGATGAGCCTTGATTGAGTCAGGGTAGCGGATATATTATTTGTTTATCCAAATGCCCATTCCAAACGTGTCGGGCCGCTGAGAAGTAGTCTGGTTCGCCCCGCTATCGTGTTGGACGGCACGCGCGCCAGAAAGCTGAACGTAATCTTCTGAGCCCTGGACTCGGAAAGCATCACAAAATTGAGTCGTAGGCCAAAATCCTAATTCCTGAGCTTCAGGGGCTGGACGCCAAATCACAAATCCAAAGCCAGAAATTCTAAGCCCCAAATCCTAGCTCCAGCCCAAACCCTAAAGTTCTTGGGTTTGAAGGTCGGAGTTGCACGCAACAATCATAGCTTGAGTGGATTCCTGGCTTAGGTTGTTGCTCAAGTTCCCGCTCGACCGTGGAATCTTCTTGCGTAGCTCGCCTTGCGTGCGTTGCAGTATGGGAAGCGTGGTTTAGGACCGACAGCTGGGGTAGGGATTTTGGATGATGAATCTTCCAGTTTTGATTTCCGTTTTTTGTAGCTACCAATGGTAGCTAGCCCGCTATCTACAGTATTCAGTATTAGCATCCGTCGCGGCATTGTTTCTATTGATACTTACTCTTCTTGCTTCGCTAAAGAGCCTGGATTGGGTCATCACTAGCCGACCAATGTCTTCTCCATGTTGCGCCCACTCATCCCGCAAACAATCACTTCTTGATGAACCATTATTACCCTGTACAAAATACCGAGACAGAGAGCTTGCTTAGCGGGTGGGAAGGTAGAATTATGGACAATATTTCGCGTGCCATATTAAAAGGACAATGAGGACAATACATACTAGATTCCGCTGTCACCGTAACCAGTGTTGTTCGGAAAAGCGACAATTTCCCGTCAAGGATCACTAGGGTATACTCATAGGTACTGGAAGCGTTGGGGGTACCATATGTTGGGTTGTAGCTAGAATTCTCCGCGTTCAAACTCCCCAGAAACTTGTATAGCCCTTATGAAATACTTATATGATCCCTATATCGCCCCTGTATAGGCCTCATAACCCACCCCAAACTGCCCGTGAACCTCCTTCTCGACAAGGATTCATGTCCTGTCTTAGAGATGCCTTGCTTGTACCCTAAGTCCTAAATCCCAAGCCCTGTTTCCTAAGGTGCCAACCCCCAAAAAACTCAAATGATGGTTACTATTATTTACTACTACTGCTATTCCTACTCCATTTATTTCTATCATGACTAACATCAAATCCTACACTTTGAGCTGTACCCGATGCTGGGCTTCTAGGGCACCATGGCGGTGAGAAATACGATCCTGCGGCAAGGCAGAAACAAATAATGACAGTAGAAGCAGGCGACGACGGTGAGCTAGGCATGGCTATCACGGTAAACCTGGGGTCGCAAAGGCGCCAGCCTCCAAGTAGAGACCATGATAGCAAGAAAAAAAGCCTCTAACCCCGACCCCCCCTTGCCCACAACCCTCAACCCTGAAACTCAAGCACTCATTGCCAAATCTCCAAGCTCGAATTCTCATGCTAGCTCCTAAACCATCTAAGCCTTCAAACCTCAGCCCTAAATCCTACACTCTGAGCAGAACCAGCAAGGTGAATATGCCACGCAGACCTATGGCTCCGCAGCGTATTTCCTCTCGTGACCTGGGGTGCAGATGGTTGAAGTGCAGGGTCAACCATAGAATCCCTGCTTATGTTCTTTGTAGAGGCCTCCTCATTCTGTTTAGAAGAAGAGCACCTAAAACAGCAAATCCCAAAGCCAGAACCATTCCCTAAAAAACCTAAACTTTCGAGGTATGGCAGGTATGGATTCCAAAGCCCTTACCCTAAACCCTAAACCATAAACCCCGAAACCCTAAACCTCCCCTCTCCCTTCCGCCTCCCCAAGGAAGACGATGGTGGAACTGCCCCAGTCCTTCATGAACGCAGCGGCTTAGCCCAAACCCGCTGGGTTGGGGTTGTATTGGGCTGATGGAAAATAAAATAGAAACACTACTATAGTATCATAGGGGTATATATTGGGGTTATATAGGGATAAGGGAAAAGAGCATGGAAACTACTCTACTATACTACGGTTTCATAGGGTTATATTAGGGTTACATTGGGCTAATGGAAAATGAGCTGGAAAACTATTATAACAAGGGTTATATAGTAGGGTTTTGGATTTGGAACTTAGATTCAGTGATTGGGGGCTTTAGGGTTTAAGCTTTGTGCGGCAGTTATACTCTGGGAACTGGGTGCAAATTTGCAGCAATCCAGCAGAACAGGTGCAGTGTTAGAGGTATAGGGTTTAGGGTTTAGGGTCACAACAAGTGGCCAGAAATTTGACAGCTCCTGCATAAGGTATTGCTCAGAGTCTGCACAGGGCTTGCATAAGATCGCGGGCTATAGGGCTTCCCAAAGTCGCGGTTGACCTCGAACACCCGCCTGATCTGCCGGAGCAGGATTTGTACAGGTTTTACAACAGTGTGTTTTCGTTTGTCAGGATTCGACTTACTTATATTGGGGTTATATTGGGATGGTAATTGAAGCTATTGTACTTGTAGGGGTGATATAGCGGTTATAGGGCATTATTACCTACCATAATGGGTTATATATTGGGGTTGGATCACTGCAAGGGTATGTATATCGAAAACATTGTGCACGGTGCTATATTTCAAGCGCTGTTTGGCTTTGCTCAGACGTCGCTTTTTTTTTTCAGCCAGGATATGATAATACATGACAGTATAGAAAAAGAATGCGCGAGCCAATAGGGAATACGTAATCCCCCCAACCCTCCATTCCCCCTCTGAAATCTTCAAACACCAGAAAACCTCAACACCACAATGACGTGCAATAGGCTAGACCGTAGCTCAAGTTCTTGGAGCCCTTCAACCCGAAACTGCGAACCCCAGAACCCAGACCCTGCTGTAGCTCAAAGCAGGCCCTAAACCCTAAACTCTAAATAGTGATTTCCGTTTTCTTTTCCACTATCCCTGTATAACCCTATATTATACCCATATATTCCATAGACCCTAAACCCAACCCGTCGTCAAGTCATTCAGACCCCAGGTCATCACTTGGGGCGCAGCTTACTTCCTCATGGGCTTGCGAGGTGCCAAGACGCGAACTTCAACTTTCTGCCTTCCTTCAGCTGCTTTGGGGATTCCTGGGGTTTAGGATTTAGGGTTTAGGATTTGAGGTTTAGGATTTAGGGTGTAAGGTTTAGGGTTTAGGGTTTATGGAATATATGGTTAGAATATAGGGTTATATTGGGATAATGGAAATAAGAAAAGGGAAATTACTATTTAGGGTTTAGTAGGGATTCCTGTAAACTCTAGGGATTGTTGTGCAGGAATGGTGCCTTGAGTAGACACTTCAAGACTTGCAGTTACACAAAAATCTGGGTCGCACCTCATATTTGGAAATGCTGTTGGTGCAGGAGATCTTGCACCACCTCAAGTCCCCAAAGTCTCATGAAATACAGTAGTTTATGGCCCCTAGGTGGTGCAAGATTTCATCCACTAACAGTATGTCATGCTTTTGAGTACGCAGGGACACCCTGCTCTGGACACAACTGATTTTAGATGAATGTCTGATGTTTTGTTTGCTTACAGAAGGGCTAGACATGCCAAGGAGTCCCAGCTAATGTAGAATCTTAAATGAATACCAACACTATGGTCCCAGATTTCTTCTACTATAGTATAGTGTACCTCAGCTAGACATCAGATTAGGAATGGTAATTCTTCAGGGCAATCCCGTCATTGGCTACTTGAGCTTGCTAAACCCTAAACCTCCAAACCCTAAACCCTACACCCTCAGGTTTTGGGTTCCAGAGCCCAAACTGCGGGAATCAGTTTAGGATTTATGTTTCTTTGGGTTTAGGGATTTTTAGGTTTAGTTTGTTTTAGGGTTTAGAGTTTAGGGATGAGTATTTATTGTATTTCTTTGGACCAAATTGGGGTTAAGCCTGCCACTCGCACGATCTACGGGTGTCCTGAAAATGTTTTTCAGTTTATTTTCATTCTATGCCACAAATTATCAGCTAAAGCAAATCCTTCGGACCGTTTCAGGGCAGATGCAGGGCAGATGCAGCTGATTTTTTATATAGTCAAAGATTTCGGCTGGAAGCTGTGTTTCCCTGGAGTCCTTCGTGCTGAGTGATCACCTGTTGGTAGACCTCAATGCATGATTGAGCCAACCCATTCTCCTACATCAAGCATCAAGAACATCATTTCGAAGTAATCCTTCTTAATAACCCTTATGTAAGAAAGTTATGCTACATGCCCCCAAACCAAATCTCATGGTGACTGTCGTCAGCTTGCCGGAAGCGCGCAGAGGAGCATTGGGCCTGAAGAATTAGAATGTCAACCGGTTGGTCTACGTCCGGAGTGAGAATCGTACGCACACGCACACGCACAGGCTCTTCACAGCTGCAGACTGCAGCGGCGGAATGGTACACCTCCTCATACCTCTGAACGTGCCCTTTTCCAAAATTCGGTTCACCTTGCAGACTATTGATGATGCCCCATAAGCCATTAGATCCATGAGTTACCTTGGCGCAGTCCTTCTATTTCAAGCATCTGAAGTTTCACGAGGCAATTTCACGAGTTGTTGTCTTCTCATGAAGTTAAGACCTCCCCCAAAACCTAAGAAGTCTCAAGCCCTAAGTGCCAAAGCCAAGAAGACGTTCCTATATGCAAATGGTTTTTGAGCAAAGGCCAGTTCATGATCTACGTCCTGGTCTTCTGGGTCACTGGTGTCGCAGCTGCCTCCACGGCGGTGCTGGTGGGCTGCCTTGCGGCCAACGCAGAGGCTGATGTGCTGATGCAGGATTCAGGGCTTGGACTTAGGACTCTTGGCATTGGTTTTAAGGAGTGGCAAGCTGGGCAGTTTCAGGGTTTGGGGTTTGGGGTGTGTGTTTCAGCCCGGGCATCGAAAAACTAGCTGTGCAGAGTGTTTACATCCCAGATGGAGGTGCATAATTGGACTCGTAACTGTAGGGTATTGGAATGAGACTTTCGGGTTTCAAGCTTTCGGGATCAGGTCTTCAAAGTCAGAGTGTTGATCCCAAAGGCCAGGCATGAAACTTTTCAACGCCTTGGTAGAAAGCACTTCAGGAGACAATCTGTAGTTCCCTGTAGCCGCTGCTGAAGATGACTACACGTATGCTTTACCATGTAGCTACCAAGTTACACAGAAACAAGCTGCAGGCCTGAGCTTTTCCGCACCAAAAGCCCTCCCAACCCAGAAAGGGGCTCACAAAGATTGCTGCACGGGTTCCTATACAAGCTATAGTCTAAACTCCTTAAAGCGGGTTATATAGGAGATTATATAGGGGTTTATTAGGGGGGATACTAGGAGTTTAGACTATAGCTCCTAGGTGAGGGGTCCAGGTTTGTTTGGAGGAATTACCTTCCGGAAGCCCTTGCCGTTGGAGCCGCTGGGGCCTGAATCCCTTAATGCGCAACACTTGAACAAACCTGAAACTCCTGCTTCCTGATGCCTACGTCAAGAATCCAGACATCCTGAAATCCGTCCAACCGCCTGAGCCCCCAAGCCTCAAAGAGCTGAAGCGTGTTCTTTGAGCCTTCATCCTTCAGACTGGTATGAAGCATCATCCTCAGCCGGCAACATAAACTGATGTGAAGGATGGGTGTCTTAGGTTTAGGGAGCCCATATCGGGTTTCGTAGGAATGTTGGGGAGTGTACATATTAGGTTGCCACTTGAGGGGACCATACACATGAAACATGGGTGGTGTGGCGTGTGGGTTCGCAAAAGCACGTTGGGCTTGAAGACGTATGCTTCAAACCCCTGAATCCCACACCCAAAACCTTGGAGACCGTCTGAACCTTTAGAGCCTCGACTGTCGAACCCCATGTTGGGTGTTCAAACATGGTCCCATATGGGTCGCTGTTACAGTATTGCATGTGTAGTTGCGAAGGCCACAAAATCTGGACCCAAGTATTAGAAAATTATCGATGTTGCAAACCTGAAGCCGTAAATCCTAACCCACATGTTGCAGGTGGCCCAGCAGGCAGCACCTGCTGTGTTCGTGCCGCAGCTGCTCTTTGCAGGCTTCTTCATCACCACAGATGCTTGGCCTGCTTGCTGAGCATAGGAATCTGCTTCTGAACGAGGTTTGTCTTACTTTGATGGTATGAAGGGAGTCATGACTTGCACTGATTGAGCTTGCCCAGTTCTCATGGATAGCAAGTTTTTTGTGGTTGGGCCTGGAGCTGGGGGTGCAGTGGCTAAGGGACGAGCGATCTTGATGGCTGTTCTTTTTTCTTGAACACAATGTGATTTCACAATGTCGCAGGTCCTAGTGGATTCCCCTAGGCGTGAGCCGACGGGATTGAAAAGCTTTGATCGCCAAAGCATGGGATAGGCATTCTGAAGCATCGCATCCTTCACACTGCTTTCCCAAGTGCTGAAGCCCTGGGCACCTGCCGCCAGAATTTGGACCTTGAAGCTAACACCCTGCACCCATATCCAAACCTTGGTAGCTGCACGCCAGTGTTTGGGATCCGGCTGTACCATCTCATTCCAATGTCCTTTTCACAGGGTGTCCCCAGAAGAACCCTGCAGTTCTGAGATAATCCATTAGGTTCCTTAAATCCTAATCCCTAAAACCTAATCCTAAAGCTCTAAGCTCCCTAAACCCCAAAGCCCCTGGGTCCTCCAACTGTAAACCTTCAAGCTTTGATAGGCTAATCCCTACCCTTTATATAGATAGGTCCTCTTGCAAAGCAGCTAGATCCCAATAAACTCTACAGCCTTAAACCACCAACATCCGAAACTCTCACAGTCTGATGCCTTGAAGAGCTACGTCCTGTCCATGGACATTCCGACTCGAGGCCACGTTTAAAAGTGAATCCCGAAACCTAAAACATAAAAGACCCTAAGCCCCAAACCCTAAACCCCAATCCCCAAACCCTAAGCTCTAAGCTTTAAACCTGCAATCCCAGGAGCAGATCCCCTCTTGGTTGCGCTGGGCATCTTACCTTTGCGCTCTGAAGTACGGCATGAACTTGACCCTGGGTTTGCTTTAGGGGCAGTAACCTCAGGAACCCCAGGGAACAGCTTTTGCAGATGTTTGGCTTCAATCCTCAAATCCAGGGATCTGGAGGTTTAGGGGTTTAGACGGTTTTGAGGGTTTAGGTATGCGCGGTCGGAAATGATATGCAAACTGTTCAGACTCCACAACCCCAATCTGTACCCTGTGAACCTTTGACCCTGAAAACCCGATGCCTGAAATCTCATGAACCCTAAATCCCTTGGAACCAAAGTCCGGTGAACCCCTGAACCCTAAACCCTAAACCCTCAACCCTCAACCCTAAACCCAAACCCTAAACCCCTTGTGCCCAGGAACATCCTGAACGAGTTTGGCCGCCGCCTCAAGCTGACGTAATCTTTCTGTTTCAAAAAGAGTAGGAAACATTGAGTGTACAGGGTCTAGGGTTTAGGGTTTACGGTTGTACTTTCAAGAGATACACTAGTCTCCGCTAGAGGGTAGCATTACATCGCATTCTCACTGGGTAATCGTTTTTCCATGAAGAGCGTATAGAGACTTACATACTCCTCAATAACAATAAGGCACAGACTTTAGGGTTTAGAGTTGTAGGCCTTTAGCGTTTCCCCTGGAACTTTGAAACTACCATGCACACGTGTACCTGTCAGACACCTCACAACTCTAGCAGGGTAACCCGGACCCATGATTAATACACCCCCTCCCCTTAATAGGGATTATCATAGGGATCCTAATACTAAGGCCATTAACAGGAGGGGGTTTACTAATCAGGGGTCTACATTATGGAGTTTGGGCTTGGGGAGGCGATGGCATCTTTTTGACTTGTAGCCTGGGTTTTTTTTACGATAAGGGCCATTAATAAGATCCCCATATACCTCAGATTCTATCTACTTAAGGGGGACCATACCCTAAACCCGAAACGGTAACCCTAAATAGTAGTTTCCATTTTCTTTTCCACTCTCCCTATGTAACCCCCATATTCTATCTACTTAAGGGGGACTACACCACTTATATACCCTCAACATCTCATAGAAGGATTTGAGCAGCTTGCATGCAGTGCTCTCTCTTTCCAGCGGGAGCCTTCAAAGCCGAAAAGGGGCAGACTAGTAATCTAAGAGCCTACCCAAGAGCAAGAGTTCTGGAGACCACCTCACTAGGGTTTAGGGTTTAAGGTTCTCATGGTGGAATAGGCAGGCTGTGGATGAAATATGTTTCTAGGCCACGTCCACGTCCACGGAGTCGTAACATGATTCAGGAAGTTGCCTGAACTATTCTTCGGGAAGCCAGAAGCCCCTCAGCAGGTCCAGATGCAGTGGCGGACTGGCCGGATGTCATGATGATGAACCCGGCCACACGTCTCTCGCCACGTATGTGGGCTACACTAGGGAGTATCTGGTACTAGGGGGAAGATCAGACACCCATCCATCTCTTACTTTTTGATGTCCCCAATGTACGTGGGCTATATAGGGAGTGTCTAATGAGTGTTGAATTGGAGGGGGAGGGGATTACATTTGAATCGCTACTGTCAGTATGGCTAGGCGGAGGGGATGATGTTGTCAAGGATTAGCAGGGCACCCGTCTTTTAGGGGATTACTTCTTTAAAACTTTAGATTGAAGCCTGAAACGGTACGGTATATACCGAACCCTGGACCCAAACCTGTGAACACAGGCCTGCCATTCTTATCCTTTGGGGCGAAGAGAGTGATCATAGAGTGGGAGTAGGAGTAGGAGGAGAAGGAGAAGTGGTAGTAGATGTAGTAGTGGAGCCAGTAGCCATATCAACAGCGATGGAAAAGGAGTGATGTTGATGGTAGGATTTGCAACAATCTGCGAGGACGGTTTTAAGTGGAAATCGTGCTGCGCTACTGGCACTAGCGTTGGTGGAAACTGGGAATGGCATTGACCCGGCAGCAGGTGTCAAGGACACACCGCTCAAGGCCATGGTCAACGAACAGTTCGTGGTGAGCAACAGTGCCTGTCTAGCAGACAAGCAACGCCTTTTCCTGCATGCATGGTTCTCATGTGGTAGTTTCTTCAATTCGGACCCCAATATAGATCCCAAAATATTACAATCCTTATTATTGGGACCGCCAATAAGCACCCCTAAATTGGGGAACCCACATGTTTCTGTTGAGTTGCGATCGGAAACAGCCGTGGCCGACCAGGAGCACCTGATTGAGTTGAATTGCTTAGCCCCCAGGCTATTTCCGTAGTCCAGTATACTGTCCGCTCAAAGGGAAGGGCGAATTATTGCATAGAAAAAAATGAAGCGTCATTTGAAGCTACAAGCTGCCTTGAGCCCAAGCAATCACGACTCCCTTAGAGTCCCTTTCTACTGGCATCGGTTGACACTGCACCGGCCGATGGTACGAAAGGCAGCTAGTTGTAGTGGTCAGGGGCTCTTTGCTGGGTTATTGGCTTCCACGCGGGCCTGCAGACCCTACAACCTTCCCGACAGCTTCGCGCTACACGTCCACATAGTAATCAAGAGCAGCTGCAGGGGCGAAGGGAAGCTAAGATTTGCCCTCGCATCCTCTGTACTGGCTGCTAAATTCAGCCTTGGGGCACACACACCCGAAGCTCTGTTCATGCAGGTGCAAACTGGTGCGGGAGGGGCCAGGGTTTCAAAATTGAGATTTGTGTGAGGAATTTGCGTTAAATGCGCTGATAGCAGGAGCAACGTTTAGATTGTAAACGCAATGCGCAATCTGTAATTCATGCTACAGCAGCCTCTGAGGCATCAACCCAGACCACGTCTGGCTCTACGTCGGCACCTTCGCCAATCCAGAAGCTCCATATTCTATGCGCAACAAATCTGCCTTGCCGTCCTGTAGCAGTAGATGCAGTGTTTGTGCATTTCTAGAGTGTGCTCTAGTAATACGAGGAACCTTTTTGTGAGGATACCTTGCTCCCTTCCCAATAGGAACCTTTACGTGTGCCTTGAAGGGAACAGCTGCAGCGGCCCCAGTCCTCAACCCCTTGAGTCTGTGATGACCCTTTGCAAGTACAAAGCGCCGAGCTGAACTTGGGACTTGCATGGCGATGGTGGTGATGATGATGATGATGAAGACATCGTCATGCAGCCATCTGGCTGTAGAGCGGTGTGAGTGAGTGAGTGAGTAAGTGAGTGAGTGAGTGAGTGATGCTGATGATGATGGTAATGAGGATGATGGCGATGATGAGGATGGCGGCGACCATTATCGTTATATTGCCACTGTCTTGACGTTCGGGGTACGTGGACTAGTGAACCTCCAGTGCTCTGTTACTACTATTTGTATGAACGCTTCTGTTAATGGCGCCCTTAGCTCAAGCCATATCTCAATTCTCGAATCCTGGCCCGAAGCCCCTAAAGCCCTAAAGCTTAAGGAGCATTTCCAGATCATGTCTTTTGTAAGAGACCCTTAAATCCTCACTCGGACTTGATCACACGCTCGAAAACCTCCCCCCCCACATCCTGGAACTGAAACTGCCCGAGTCTCAAGCGCCAAGCCCTGAGCCCACCCACCCATAAAGTCTTTGGCCATGCCCTTGCGCAACCCGAGGTTCCCTCAGGGTGTTGGGTGTTGGATGTGCCAAAGGGTTGAGCACGGGTATGCTCGCACTCCAAACTGGGGGCCAAACAGATCTAAATCCTCAACCCTCCAACATTCGTTTTTCAGCCTATCCCCCATATGTTCCTATGAACCCCTAGTCTCCAGTCATTTTTCAGTTTTCCTTTCCGTTTGATTTTCCCTTATGCCCCTGAACCTTGTAAAGCTCTCTCAGGCATCCTCCTGGCCATCATCGTCGTTGTGAGGATGCTCTCCATCTTGGCTCTGGCCCGACGCGCAGCCTCCTTCTTCTGAGGAGGAGGCCACATGATAGGGCAATTGCCACCCCACCCCATTTTCAGTGGTATCTGGAAGTAGTGGGTAATAAAAAAAAACGGGCATAAGCAGCTGAGTTTGAGGTACAGGTACAGCTGTCGTGCATATAACTTGTTTATACATACCTGTGAAGGCGCAAGTAGCTGACAGTCCCCGCTAAAAACAAAACTTACGAGATGATCTCAATGCCTCGCTTAGGCGTTGCTTTTGCTGCTTCTGCTCCCCTTACCTGGCTTTTTCCCAGATATACAACGTAATAAACTGCAAGCCCGAAGTTGGAAGCTCAAGGGATCCCTTCCCTTAATGGGAAGCCTTTGGTAAACGTATTTTGGCGAGTGATGGACGGAGAATTTACATGGTTTTCGTCTCGCGCACTCTGCCCTATCCTCTCCGGACCTGCCACCCAGGATTCACTAATGCCGCGCAGTAGCCTGTTTCAGGGTTCCCAGAACTTGTGGGTACGTTTTGGGGTCTCTATGATTTGGGAAATAGTACCTTGGGGTATTTGAAGGGCGACCCTTGCTTGTGTCAATTTGGAATGTTTGGTGCACTTCGCAAAATCTAGTCGAAAGAGCTTGCCTGAAATTATTGTTGCCACAGGGGTCACAAAGGGTCTTAGGAGATGATAGCCCCAGCTTGGTAACAAGGATCGGTGTCAGCGTTGGAAAAGTGAATTAGCGTTTTTTGTATCAATCGGAAAAAGATCACGAAACATTAAACAACAAAAAAAAACATTTTTACTGGCATCGCAGTGCCATTTCAGTTTCCATGTTCTTTCCCATTATCCGTATAAATATCCCTAATATACTATAGTAGTTTCCATGCTCTTTCCCAATAGATTCTCACAAGGTCTCTACGTGGAGCTGGGGCTGCTCTGAGACCTTTGCCAACGCGGGTGGCAAACACGTGGGGTCAAGGCTGTGGGCGTATTCAAGGTAATACTGCAGGCACAGTAGTAGATTGTGATCTTAGGCGTGGGTCTTACGCCCTAAACCCCCCTTTGCAGGGACCTTTTCTCTCCCCGGGCCCAAAGGGCCAGGCGGAGCTTTCGTCGGATGGCAACCGGACATCCGAGGTCCAAAGCCAGTTTCTGAGGGATGCAGGATGGGGCCCTTCAAAACTACAACGCTTACGGCAGGCGGTGACGTTTCGTGGGGTCCATTCTGCCACTCTGGTAAAGCTTTGTAATTTGTGAAGAAAGTTCTTACAGGATTACATAGCCAATATGGATGGTGAGTCTGAGTAATGATTATAAGAATAATTGGGGTAGGAACCCTTGCAATCTTTTTCTGCCGCACGGCCCCTTCAGCAGGGCTTTCCTTTCGGGTGTCGTTCGAAAGTCTCCAGTTTTTTCCAAATCCTGAACTAGGGTTTGGGGGTTTGGGGTTGGCTGTGCCCTGAACGCTGGGAACCCAAACCCTAAGTTTCCCATATCTTTGACTCTACTGGTGGTTAGTAGGCAAGAAGGGAATAAAATCCCTCATAACCCCTATATATCCGCTTATTCCCTACTAGCCCCCGGTAAGTTGAAAGCACCAACCCCCCCGCCAGAGCTTACTTCAAACTACTGCGGCTCCAGGCTGCGTCCCTCCCCAGTTGCCTTGTGCCACTTGCGGATAACACCCAGGCGCCTCTATCCTCTGAGGGTAAGTCAAGGCCTAAATAGCTAGAAGATACAGAATGAAATAGAACAGGACATGGGAAAGGGCGTGGAATCTGGGATTTTGGGTTTATGGGCTTGAAACCAGACGCCCCTTGCCGATTTCTTGATCGGCGCATGCCTTGGTCAGGGCAAATGCGTCAAGGTTTGACGGAAGTTGGAAGTTCTCCAAGAACACGAAGGCCCAAGCTTGCATTCTAAATGTCCCGGCCCTTGTCGGTTGACTAGACTCGGGCGTGCAACGGTATAGATGCCCGTAAGCAACAGGTTTCCATTTCCCGGAAGCTATGCGCGGGGAGTCCCAGTATGAGTAGGAGATCCCATTTCTGTTCCGAATTTACATGGGAGTTTTCCAAAATTAGGTCATCCTCAGGGTACCAACATTCGAGGTCTATGTAGAGTGCCCTTATTTAGGGGAACTACCACATGCTGTTGCCAGCACAATCTTCTGTAACTCCAAACGCTAAGCCAGCTGAGCTACCACTCTTGCTGTTATGATTTGTCATAGGCATTTTCAACTCTGTACTGATTCCTCATGTCATGAGGACCTCAACCTTAACCCCAAAGTCTTGCAAGAATATGGTAGGGGTAGCTCGCCTTGTCCGCATTGGTGGCGTTTTGCTTGGACGTTTCGGCCTCCGCTGCTCCCGGCCCTGGCAGATACGATTGCGGATCTGCACTCTGTTAAGGATTGGTGGTCGACATTTTGGGAGTTGGGGTCGGAGGGTGTGGACTTGTCGTCACAGCCGCATGAAGGTAAAAGTCAGATGTCGGATGTCGTAGAGGCGTTTAGAAACAACACTGAGTATAATGACACACCGGACAATTCAGGGCACATGGTAAAATTGCTTTCAACGTTGTCTGCCAAACTCGGGTATTCATAGCTGGAGAGATTTAAATAGAGGAGTGCATGCTGGGATTTCTTTGGGACCTAGCCCCTAATCCCGAAACCCGAAGCTCTAAGCAATCACAATGCTGGAAGGCTGAAAGGGAGCGCGGATGGCCCATTTGTCTCTTTGACATCCTACCTCGGCTAGGGGGCCAAGCCCACTACGGGTTGACAGATGCTGTGGCAACGTGGGAAAGAATCTGGACCTTGCCAGGCTTTGAAGCATACGAAGAACACTGGGGCAGAGATGGAGCATGTGTGACAGTAATCACAATATATTGCACTTACCTGATGGTTTATCCGTAGTTTATGTAGTACCACCAGGAGAAGCAGTCGTACAGGTTGCCGCTAGCAGCAGTGGTAGCGGCCGCCATTGTCGCGCCGTCGTCGTCATTGCTTTTGTCGCAGTTGTAGTAGCAGCAGCAACAGCAAAAGCAGCAGCAGTCAAGTCCTGCTTGGTGCAGGAATCGTAGACAGCGGATGTTGGATTCCATCTATGATTTTTTGTATTGCTCTCTCTATCTTTCCATTTACAATCGGAACGCTATGCATGGTTTGGGAGCCGAATTTCGTGCCACTTTGTCAGCTTGACCTCCGTGATTCAAGGGAAAGTAGGTAGACTGGCCCAGTACTAAACTTCGCACCTCTGAGCCGTTTGCTCAGAATTTGTGATGGCTGGACTGCGGAAGGTGCTAACCTTCTTGCTGCTAGCAGGCGCGCGTGGTGCTGTTGATGTGCCAGCGCGGAACCTCCAAGATTCGGGAAGTCCGAATGGCCTGATTGATGCGAACTGCATAATCAAATGCCCAGGGGCCATGACCATGCTCCTGGACTTGCAGTCCTTCTTTCCAAAAGATGTAAGCTGGCAAGATCTTTTGGGTGGTGCTGTCATGGATCTCGTAGGGGTGCTTTTCCAGGCCATGTGCAAGCACACAAGCGTGATGACGTGCATGGCCACACAGTGTGTGCCCGAAAATGCAACCACCACTGTCAACGACATGAATATCAGCTTCGATTCTCTGGCGCAATTCATGCCCTGTATTTGCGATGCGTGCCCGGGTATCCAGACGCTGTTGGCTAGCATGGCATCGGTTGCTCCCACGTTGCAGAACTTAACGTCAGTGGCCTGGCTAGTGTTGGAGGGATCGTATTCATTCTCGTTTCAGGAGCCCGGGTTTGAGGATCTAGGAATGGAAGGGGCTACTGGTGTGGGCTGTGCTTGCTTTGGCTTTGGTGCTGGCTCTCGATGTGCCGTTTACTCCTTCCACACATCCTGGCTTCTCGTTTCCGCTAAGAATTAGCTTGGGCTGTGGAAGATGAACGCGTATTGAGCCCTACTCCACAGGGGAAGTAAGTCTTTGTGGAGAAGTGTTTGTGGGTCAAGCCTGGGATCACTCCCTCTGGCAGCTTGAATCGCAGAACCAAGTCCTGATGAAGGCTTTCATCCCCAAGCCGAGCCTCCAGATGTCCCAGGAAGCATATGATCTTTCGAAGAGAGATATGTGAACCCCCACAATGGCGCTCAACTATGCAGCTGGTTCGTCAAACTAGCTTCGAAAGTTCGGAAATGTTCGGAAGAAGCTTTTCTTGATTCTCTGCACACAGCAGACCTTGAGGTGACCACGGACGCTCTGAATGCCGCATGCCCAATGGTTGGTGCGACCGAGTGCTTGGTGTCAAATGCGCAATGTGCCTTACTTGCATTATATATTCCAGATGAACATCCGAGGAATTTGTTTCTTCTCCTGGTTGGGTTGGAGCCCGCTGTGTTTTTTGCGGGGAAGTTCGTAAGATGCGTGGATGCCCGTTCCTGTTTGAGTACTTGATCAGTTGTTTAGTTGACTGTAGTAGGCCTTGGACCTCTGAAAAACATGCTGCATTTGGCTGGGTTATGAAGGCATCGGCGGCAGCAGTTGCCAGAAGTATGTGCTATCCTTTGGGAACCCTCTTCCCTCTTCCAGTTCATTGCTATGAACATGGGCCTCTGGCAGGGCTCTTATTTGGGCTTTGCTGGCTCCCTGGCTTTGCCAGATCCTTATTAAAAATATCTCGTTGCTTGTAGGAAGTTTGTCTACAGTTTTCATTGTAAGGTCGGAACGCCCATGGAGTTGACAAGGGAACAGTAGCAGGCAAGTGTAGTGGAATTCAGATATGACATTCCAATACATCAGTTGGGGGTTGGTGCATTGAAGCCAGACTGACGCCTGCTGCAGAGGGCTTGACGTGCTGCGAGAAATTCTTCAGGCTTTTGTGCGCCACAGCTCGGATTGAATCTCATGCGCGACGCACACGCTTATCGTCTGTCTGCTAAGCTATCCGTTGTGGAATTGTAGAAGAAGCGCAGTATCGTGGGTGTGCAAACCGCAAAGCCCAAACCTTCAAACCAAAGCATAACCTTAGCCTCTAGATCCTAAACTCCAAGTCCAATCCATGTGAATCTGTGTCTCCGAAGTTTCAGCTGTAGAGCTTCTTAACAATCCCAACCATGACGTCAAGGTCCATAGCCTCTGAGGCGTGGCCCCTGCATCTTTTAACCGAAGCCATCAGTCCACATCCTTCTAAGTTGTTACTATCATTACTACTATTGCTATGACAATGACCAGTACTATTCCTTGGATCACACTTGAACGCTTGAAGATTCTGTTAGAACACGGGGAGCCCCAGCATGAGAGGATGGGACGTCAAAGATGGCATAAGATGGCAACAAGGAAGAGATGTTGTTTTTGTAGCTGAAGCCTTCTGGATACTCATCAAACAGGGTTCACGTGCACCACGTGCATGCGGGTGTTTTCAAAGATGAGTGCCTAATTCTGGAAACTGCCCCTGTCACATGCCGCATGTACCTCCCATTTCATGATCCCAGGTGTTGCCTTTGTGACGTCCTACGGAGAGCTAGGGTGGGGACCTTACCAGCTGGACGAAGTGGTTTTGTAGTCAACAACGAGGGCTTTCGTGGATGTGAAAAGCTTACAGTTCAGGCTTAGGCTGTAGCAATCACGTCAGAGTCGTAATTTGTCATTCTTTGAAGGCTCAGGTATGCTGACGTTATCAAGCAATCCTTACACCCATGTACATCATCAATCGCTACTCTCGCTACTCCACTGGCTACTCCATCTTTTCTGTTAGCGGGTTGGAAAGCTCAGTCGTTATGAGAAGGGGGTGGCGGTGGTGTTAGGCTTAGTAGTGTTAGTGATTGCGCTGAGGCTTCAGGGTCTAGGAGGCAGACGGGTCATGCCGCGTGGCAATCCTGCATCCTAAGCCTTCAACATCCTCCTTAACCGAGCCCAGAAAAAGTTTTGGACATCAATTTTGGCTCTCCTGCAGACGTTCTTCCGTGTACCAAATCATGAGACAGTTGGAATAACAGCGCTTCAGCACCTTAAACTCTAAGCCCTAATGCCTAGATCCTAAACCGTGTAAAAGGCAACTTTTGATCTTGATTTGGCCCCAAGATTCTATCAGCGTTTAGAGGGCTTGGACGTGTTTCAGGATTTGCGGGTCTTTACCTGGAGTTTCTGCTTTGCGAGGTTTGATGCGGTTTGCACCTGCACTTCAGGTTTGTCCCATACACGAACGGGCCCTCAAAAGGGAAGTACTCGTATCGAGGGCCGATTGCAAGGCGTTTAGAAGGAGTGATATGTTTGATATTATGTGTGTGGGGGGGGGGATTGCTTGTGAACATAATGCCCCAGTCCTGCGGAGAACCCTGCAATATATGCATGATGTTTCAGTACCCGCGCGTTCTTTCTATGTCGCCAAGGTATTACCCATGGGCCCGGTGTTAAACAGCTACGTTAGACATCAGAAGTCCTGACTGAGGCTGACAAATGATAGCTTCCAAAAGCAAAAGTTGGGTGCCACCCCGCGGGCCACGAATCCTAGACCCTCAGATCTAAGCCTTAAACCTTCAACGCGTGAGACCCCAAGCTGTAACCCTTGGCATGGGTCGCGTTGTGCACGTAGTATCGGTATTTGCGCAGACTTATGCTTGCTTCTATAGCATACGTGCATACGCATTGCCCAATGCAGAGCTCACATCTGACGTTGTCTGCCTGGCTGAGTACCTTGAAGAGGAGATGGTCGGGGGAAGCGTTTTTGAATGGGCTCCACGAGCATGGCTTTGGGGATCATATAGGGGATAATGGCAAATATCATGAACACTACTATAATAATATAATGGGGTATATATTGGGTATTATTCTGTTGGGTTTGCTGGTGGTGGGCCTGCTTCGTTGTGGCTGCGTGCAAAATGGCGGGTAAACCCTCTTGCCCGACCTTTGCGGGGCTCCACAAGAAGCCGTGGAGGAGCGGCGCCAAAGACACGGCTACTTCGTGCAGCCAGCCACGTTTCATTCACTCACTGAAAGCACCACCCCCAAAGAGCCTAAACCCCTGAGCTCGGAATCCTAAATCATGTATCCTCACTTGGTGATTTCCATGCCTACGGAGCAAGATAGATCCCAGCATATTAAAATCCAGGATCCTGATTATGGGGGCCCTGGATAGAGACCCCTTATCCTATAGACCCCTTCTATCATCCCTTTGTAGCACCCATAGCACTCTTTTAACTTTTAACGCTCCTAACCCTAGACCCTAAACCTTAAACAGTAGTTTCTATTTCATGTTTCATTATCCCTGTGTAACCCTACAAAACCCTTATATATCCCAACCCTAGACCCTAAACCCTAAAGCCTTCTCAAGCTCGAGGACCGCAGGTCAAGCCATCTCCCAGGCGAAGTCCACGTGCGAAACAGCTGGAAGCTGGGCTTAGGTTTTCATGTCTTCTTTCATGGGGTCTATATATTGGGTTCCTTGATTTGGGAAAACTGCTGTACATACACAGAGTGTATGCCATATATACTGCGGCAGGACAAAAGTTCGCCACGCGGACTTAACTTGACAAGTCTAGGGCTATGGACCCCCTCTCCCCCTTAGACTCCTAGCACAGGCTCTCCGCCGGGAACTTTATAATAGTATAAATTTATTCCCGGAAATTAACTACTCCGCCACGCTGGCCATGTAAAATGACACTTCTGCCCTCTCCGCTTCTCCGCGGTACTGT